>WUAW01038573.1:26149-38321 GCA_017165845.1 Thaumetopoea pityocampa | reverse complement strand
CTCGTAGCAAGTGGAAAGAAGTGGTCTCTGCCTACCCCAATTCCTCGGTAGTATAGTGGTCAGTATACCCGTGAGTGAGCAAGGGCGTGAGTGTATGTATGTATGTAAATTTTTTTAAATAAAAGAAATTAAAAGAAAAACTATTCTGATCGACTAATTAAGGGCTTCTGAAACCAAATCCATCGATGTTTGTTTGTTTGTTTGTGTGTTTGCCCGAGTTTCACGCAAAAACCTGCGTGTAGATTTTGATGAAAGTAATACTATTATAGTAAAGGTATTATTCCGTCGCCTCTATTTTAATGGGCACGGTGCCTATTAAAATAAGCTCAAGTAAAAATGGTTTACGGCTTTTTATATAAATCTATGATTGTTTTGAGATTTCCCACGTAGCCGAAAACCAACATTTACGCGGGCGGAGCCACGGGTCAAAGCTTGTTTAATATAATATAGTAAAGCAATTGAACGAAATATTAATTTTTTTTATGTATAAAATATGTCATTTTAATAGCCTTAGGAGAAATAAAAATTTATTTAATGCTTAAGGTATAGTTTCCTTGCGCTTACGTTCGGCATAGACAAAAATAGATTCTTATAAACACAAACGTGGAAAGTTAAAAGTGCATTATATTATTACTATTAATATCATATTATTTCCAAGTCAAGGGATGCATCTAATCTTCAATAATATTATAATCCCTGTGAAATTGTCCAAAGCGTAGTCATAATAACAACGTTGTTATAAATTCTGCTCGAGACAGTCTAAACAATCACTTAGACTGCAATATCTATTTTGTTCCCGTACAATTCTCTCGATTTCAATATCTTCAGGGAGCAGTGGGTGGTCCCTCCACTGAGGAGCGATGATAGCTGGGCTGGATCTTACGTATGCGGTCTTGTTTGTGTCCACTCGGTTCGTGTCCTGTCTAATATCGGAGTTTCACTATGACGTACTGGCAACGTCTTGATGTCCGAATTGTGATACACAGCGCCAATTTATATGATGAATGTTTGAAACTAATGTAGGAACGTAGCCTTCTAAATTCAATTTATTATGAAAATACGATATATTTATATAGCAAATTTATCAAACTAGTGTTCCGGGATTCTTTTCAGTATATAAAAAAAAGGTTCGAAATTTTTTTATAGATGCATTTTTATAGTTTTTTTTTTCTAATCAATGGCTATGGTTTCGAATTTAATTTGGTTTGGTATTGTTTGGTATTTAAAAACGGTACTGTTTGGTATTTTACAATATGGATATCCAATAAATTTGTATTTAGTATACTGTATGATGTAATAACACCACTCCGTCTTTTTCCGTGAACACTATGAGAACCAGTTAAGAGATGCATCAAGCAATAGTATGTAACGTTATGTTGTTCAATCAAAATCTATTGCGATCTCCAAGACGCTTGCTAAGCGGGTAGATTATGGCAAATCCCTCTTTTTAAAGGGGAGGCCTATGTCCAACAGTGGACTTATACGGGCTGCTGTTGATGATGACGATGTAGAATAAATTTAGTTTACGTAAAAACGACAAGTGATTATTTGTTTTCTTTTCTAAAACATTTTTGAAGATACGAATGCAGGAAACGAAGGAAACAAAACATGTCATAGATGTCTACAAAAGTATACTTACTAAAACAATAATAACTATTAAAAAAAACAACTGCTTTAACTGCAATCAAAATGCAAATATTTAATAATATTATTACGTTTGTAAATTTAGAGTAATATCAGAGATAAAATTCTAGGTTTAAAAGACGAGACAAAATCTATAGTTGTTTATATACATACGTAAATACCTATTATTCGACCCTTGTTTAAATGAACATTTCAATTAGACTATTAAGTTTACAAACAAAAGTTGACCGCAAGCATACTATCAAATCGAAATCATAGACTGCGTCGGAAAGTTTAGTCAGTTAAACTATTAAACTACCAATGTGTGATGCGATACAAATTGATAATTGAAAATTAAAATGTCAAGCTTCTAACAATAAATAAGGGATGTGACAAGTGTATTCGCCGCGCGTCACCTTGGTGTTGCCATGCGCGATAATTATTAATTTGCAGCAGCACTCGCGCTCGCGGCTGTCATTAATGACACCTCCCGCCAATTACGGGGCTCGGGGGTTTGATGAGCACTTTTTTATTTAGCGCAAGCGTTACTCCGGCAATTATTCGATGACTCCCAACGCGCTCCTCTAGTGGTTATCATTTGCGTCGAAGTGTGAATTTGCACTGTTGTGTTAGAGTGTCGTGCCTCGATTCTTTTATTGAAACAATGATTTTAAATTGGCATATTTGCACTTAGTACCTTGTAAATTGACTTTTATCACCGGTTTAAAAAGTACATCATGATTATCATCACCAGCTCTTGTATGACGACCGCTGTATATGGAGCTCCTCTTTAAAAAGTGGGGACTTGCCATAATCTCCACGCATGGCAGTTGTCTCGGAGATCGCAAGAGATTTTTTGATCGAATAACAAGATATCGCTACTGCTCGTTATCCTGGTATATCCCTTAGCTAGTTCTCACAATACAAGCAAGAAGAGATTGAGTGAGACTATTTCTACATCACACAACATATATATATAAATACACTAATACCTTCACCTTGATTATTTCACAGGTAATTGGAAACCTAAATTAGTTGGAGAACGCATTCCATGTGTGATTTCCAGAATACCATTCCTTTATTGTATCAATCTGCATTCCGGAATGTATTCCAGAGTTCCGAACTGACGTACTGAACTGATGTCCAAATGAGAATGGTTTTAGACGCTGTTGACAATTTGATGTAGGTGCCTTGTTTGACAAGTAATGGATACGACTAGTGAGAAGTCGATAAAGTAAGGTAGCCTAGCCAGAATTCCTGTCTACTTGTAACTTTTAATGATTTCTGAATTAACGATGGAAATAAGCAGGTAAGTCAGAAATTCTAGCTAAGCAGTACAAAGCTAATATTCGAAGCTACATCAAGCAATAACGGGGTGACTTCAAACTCGAATTCATTAAATTGAAACTAGAGCAAAATGGCGACGATGCTCGACGTGTAAAACGTTTTACGCTCTGACTGATAGCTTTTTTGTATATAAAATATAAATGCAGAATGAACTGAGTCAAATGAAATGAATGATGTCAATAAGTTGAAATTTAGTAAAAATTTTCACGGATTACTTAAATATCTTGATATAAATGCCTTATTATATTCAAAGTATAGTACAAAATATAGACATCTTTTGTTACAATATTTTAATATTGTGGATACTTTTTTTCACGTGTGTTAATCGCCCCAAATTAGGATTTCCTGTGACTCGAGCACAAACATTCAAACTTATCACACTAAGTTTGTACCTACCGGTATTCAAACTCGAGATCAACTGACACAGAAAGCAGGCTTACTACCACTGAACCGATCATTTGTCTTAGTCTGCTACTCAGAAAATCTCTTCCGTTAGGACAAGCTAATCACTAATTATCAAAAATTGGTACTTTTCCGTTAGCCGGGCCCCAAATGTCTGCCATTGAATACAAATCCTTAAGCATAACGCCATACTAATGTATGATATTGTTATAATAGTACCATCAATTATCTTAGAAAAATATCAATTAATACGTTGATATTTTGTGTAAAAATGTCAGTTATTTTACAAAAATCATATCATAAAACGTAGCTAACAATTTGTAAGCTTTATGGACACCACACCAGCTATGTATTTACCAAGTAAGCAAATAATAAATTGTTATTAACACATTCAGTGCCGACTACACGGCGCTGTGGAGAGCGGGGAGGCCGAGCACACGGCGCCGGATCTAACTTCAATTTAGTTTGTAAGCCGGATTATGCCGTCAACTAAATAAAATATTTTTATAAAGTATTATTACTTTATTTTATAAAGTATTATTATATTATAATGAAGTATTATTTCTATTCCAAATAAAAAACATATGGCCACAGGAGAGCAGGTCATGAAAAACATGGCCACAGAGATGAACCTCTCTATAGGAATCGGCATTCAATGTGTTAATAATAAATACTTATATTTACTATTTATTTGTTTAATGATTTTAATACTATTTACTGTATTTTGTGTAAAAATAAAATTAAAACCAAATCATTGTACTTTTTATTACGTAAGATATTCCCTGTTCCTGTTATCGTGAAAGTCACTGTGATAATATAAATACAGTACACCTACCAATGATAAAGTTACTGAAATTTCAATAACACTCTTGAAAATATGAATCCAAATTAATAATTTAATAATTTTGTCTAATTTTTTTTAAATAGGGTAATTTTTATCTTTGTATGAAGAAAACTATTTTTCGTATAACGTTTACAATCATATATTTATTTAGGACTTAATTTTTTTTATATAGGAATAGAATTCCAAGAGTGTCCATTGACTTTCAATAACTCTGTATACATTCAAGACCTTTAATGTCCACAGACAAAAAATTTGAATGACAAAACATTGTCTCGCCGTGCTTAGGAACTTAAACCAAAACAATAGAATAGTTAGTTATTACAAAACGGGATCCAGGAAGAGATTTAACGATCTTATTTATACAGCTAAACGAATAACAGTCGTTGGTGTCTGAACGGTAAGGTTTATACTACCGTAACTTATATCTAACTAAAGTAAGAACACTTCCTGGAAATTCAAAGAAAGCCGCATCAGGTAGGCTGAACAGAAATGTTTGGTATTCTTAAGTTTTTGCTGTGTCAACAACGACAGTGCGATGAAGATGCATAGCCTGTGTTCTTGGATTTACACTATTTCCACCAAATTAAAAAAAAAATGTAACCCAGTAATAGTAATAATAATATTCTAACTCACACACACACATTGATCTTCCCTGTATCTTGGGTACTAGACAACTATATGCATACTTATATAGATAAATACACACAAAGTTTGTCCCTACCAGGATTCGAACCAGGGTCTCATTGGCACAGAAAGTAGGGTCACTGTCTACTGTACCAATCAGTGTTATGACATGACAGTAATGAAATCAATAAGAGGTAAGTAACAACCAGTCAGGACTATACTTATTTATACTTATATGAAATACCAAGTCTTAGAGTTCAAATCTAAGACACGAACCACTAACTTTTCGAAATCAAGTGTGTGTTCATAATTTAATAATTTAATTATCACTCGCAATTTAATTATAACGGCGAAGGAAAACATTGCGTTGGAAATCTGTATGTTGTGACGTTGGGGTTAAATAAGAATTATATCCCCTAAACTGTCAACGAATTTTAATATAATAATAAAACTAAAGTTAATGTCAACAAAAGATAAAAAAATTAATAAAAAGAGGTTCTTAAATGCCCATCCGAAATCCTAATACCGATGTTAGGCGGTACTCTCCTAAGACGAGTCGAATTCCGCTGGTCGGGGTCTTGTTGTCTTCAGAAGTGGTGTGCCAATCTTCTTCAGAACCAGTTAATAGGCAGGAAATCACACCGCAATTAGGGGTCCTTAAAACACTCACAGAGCAAATATATATTTGCTCAGACTTGCTTTAGATAAAAAATAAAGAAATATAAATTAAATTGCAATTGGAAATATTAATTTCTTAACAGAACACGCAAAATCAGCTAGTCGTGTCTGCTTTCTTTCCCCAAAAAGAAAAATGCAACTACCCGGTTTTTATTTATAATAAAAAAAAATAAAAATGTTGTATGAGGGTGGTTAAATATAAATATATGAGTGTAGTTATATATATTTAGTTTAATATAACGTTACAATGTTTGAGAGATTATCTTAACGGTGTGTTAAGTCTACCAACTAGCGTGGAGGACTATGGCCTAGCCGCCTTTAATTCTCAGAGGAGAGCCGCGCTCTATAGTGGGACTGTAGATAGAATTACGATGATGATGATAGATGAATGATGTTTAGTCCGTGGTATCATTATGAGTTCGAGGGTACTTCTTTATATGGCTCACACTACCATTGGTTATGTAAGTATGGATACCTCATCTACGAGTATCTATACCACAGGTTCCCAGACTTTTTTTCTCATAGACCACTTTCAAAATTTACCTAGTTCCGGTGGACCCCCTGCAGCTATATTTCTACCATATTCCTAAAACTCGACAAAAAATGTGAAGATTAGATCTAATTATGGAAATTTGCGTACGCCAACGTAGACCCCCGTCGAGTCTCCCATGAACCCCTGGGGAACCTGGGGAACCCTGGGGACCTGAACCACTTTGAGAATTAAGGATCTATATTTTTATAAAATTATTAAATATCAAATTTTGTAAAACAAAGATATATTAAGAAAAAGTTTTTTTTTAATATATCTCTTAGTTACTCAGATCGACTAATTAGGTGGTTCTGAAACCAAATCCACGTCTGTTTGTTTGTTCAAGCTTCACGTAAAAAATCCGTCTAGTAGAATTGATTATATAGCTTAATCCCTGTTTTATTAGCCGCCGTTAAGGTACGAGAGCACAAGTAAAAGTGGTTTATGGCTTTTTTTATAATAATCCCATGATTGTTTCGGGATTTCCCGTGTAGCGGAAAATCAAGATCCATACGAGCGGAGTCGCAGGCAAAAGCTATAATATATAATAATAATATTCTGAATTTTTTCCCACACATTGTTCTAGTCACATACTAGGATTTCCTTGTTTAGATACATAGATAAATACTATACATAAATAGATAAATACATCCATGTCTCCGATACAAACATTTGTGCTCATCACACAAAGTTTGACTATACCAGGATTCGAACCCGAGACGCATTGGCATAGAAAGCAGGGCCACTCCCGCTGTTCCACTCAATCATAATATAGGGTCAATATGGCCCTCTTGTTGACAAAGAACGATAAACTACTACTAGACAGTCGGGTAATCCTAATCATGCCATTTTTCAATGCATGCCAATATCTAAAGCCATTAAAACTGCCGAGGACAACAAAAGAGCCGAGAAATACATGGAAAAACACGGTGCATCAAGTAACGAGCAGTTCAGGCTAGACACGACCTTCAGCAATGAAGATGCCGACTAAGAAGAAAGAGCCACAAAGGTCAAATACAAAGAACAATCAGAGTAATTGACAGTAACATTTAAATGTATACTGGGATCTCCAAGGAGCTTGCAAATCCTCGAAGTTTTTAAAGAGGCAGCCCTATGTACAGCATTGAATTCAATACCTTAAGGACATGAAGAGACTGTATGGTGATCGAGTTTGCTGCAAAACTGCAGAGCTGACAATCGCTCATTTTGTAGGCGCTTTCAGAGGTAAAGAATATAGGTAATTACATATAGAAAGGAACCTTCATTTATCCTATTATAAATTTGTTAAATGTCAAATTATCAAAAATCAAAGACATTCAAAAACAAAGTACTCAAAACGAATAAATAAGGGCGTCTGAAACCAAATCCGTCGATAATTGTTTGTTTGTTCAGGCTTCACGTAAAAACCAGCTGGTAGATTTTGTTTAAACTGTTACAGTCTTAAAGGTATTATTTCGAGTTAAATATTGCGGCCTATTTCATCAAAATCGGTCCAGTAGAATTGAAGATCCTGTTTATATCCTGTTTGTTTTGTTGTTTGATCCCTGTTTTAGTAGCCACCGTTAAGGCACGAGAGGTCAAGTAAATGTGGTTTTAGGCTTTTTATATGAATCTATGATTGTGTTGGAATTTCGCATGTAGAGGAAAATCGACATTTACGTGGCCGGAGCCGCGGGCAAAAGCTAGTACAAACGCACACACAGATTGCGTTGTCACCTCACACGCGCTCTTCAAATGCTATTTACGCGACTCTTCATGATCACTATCCTCAGTCCATATCTGTCCCCACTACAGGGGCACAAACCTCCTCTGATCAGGAGGGGGATTAGGCCAAAGTCTACCACGCTGGCCTGGTGCGGTTTGGTAAACTTCACACACTATGCGGGCATGCAGGTTTCCTCTCCGATAATTACATCGCAATACAACGTGGACCCATATATGAATCAGAAATAACACAGTGGTATGGGACCCGGATCGAATCGACGACCTTTCGGTCACAAGCCGTCTCACGAAGCACTAGACCACGAATGTACCCACTACTTTAAACAACTACGTATAGATTATCTATGGAGAATTCTTATTATTATTATTATACCGGTAGTTTTAAATGAAATAGAAGGTAATTCAGGCCTCATACGAATAAATCTACCGCTTTTTGAGAATTCAGTGGACATGCGTAAACTAACTGTAAGTGATTTTGTATGGTAAGTAAAAATAGTCTAATACGCCTTAAAAGAAGGGCAATTCTTCATTCTTTCATTGTCCCAACTCATTGATCTCCGTATCCCTTGATCCTTACAATGACTAGTGCCATTCGGAAACCATTTGGTACCCACAGCTTCACGTACGCCTTCCACAATAAGGCGATCTGATATAATAACCCATCAAACAGCCGACCACGAGAAGCGTTGACTAACTCAGAAATCGACTTAGATGGTGTCCACTGATTGGGCTGTGTCTTTTGGATTCTGGAATGATACTGTTAGGAATTGTGGGAGAGGGGGAGCTTCGAAAACGCCTTTTGTGTAACGTAGATTATTTATTTAACTAACACACTCCAAACACGTCGATACGCTAGAATCCAGGTCGCATAGTATTACTCAATAGCCGCAGATATATTCCTCTTATATCAGCTTCGAAATGTACACCGTATCGTGGTAACTAATCAATTTCCTCCGCGCGAGACGCGAGTTTTTTTTTATATCAGTGCTTGTACTTAAGTTATTTCTACAGCATTCTAAACATTAAGTCTTATATACTTCTCGGGAGTCGGTACATATCTTATCTTTGAAACCCAGAAATATCACAGAAATGGTGCTGATTCTCTTGTAACAGAACTTAACTAAATTTATTCCCTTTCTATGTTTTTATAAGGTCAAACGCCAAAACGAGATAGCATACATTAGCGAGCACCGACCTACATTTGTATTAAACGGTTTAAAAAAAAATGTTGCATTTTTGCGTATCTGTAGTCCGTATGTTTCGAGATCTTATTTAAATTATTTAATTTTGACGTGTGTAAAAGAAACCGACAGCACCAAAATTGTAGCTATGTCATTATGGCGTTTGACATTAGAAAAAGAGGGAGTTAGGGTAGGACTAAATTTAGTTAAGTTTTATTACAACAGAGTCAGCAATAATGTCGACCCTGTGGCATAAACATTAAGTTTTATATTTCCGAACACATCCTTGTTCATCTTGGCTTGTTATTTACAACCAAATTAAATATTATACAATATAGAGGGGTGAATGATTCTGGAAAAAGATGTACCTTTCTTGCTTCAATGACCACGCGCCTTACGTGACAACACTACCCTTAAAATCCCAGTGGTTCATGTAGTAAGTATCTACAACATACTAGTCCGAGCTGATGTTTCATTTAAATCATTATTACGCACATGATTTCTAAAAATCAGACGCACATGCCCTGTATTCAAACTTGAAATCTAAGACTCGGCATGCATGGACTAAACCAGAGGACCCCAAACTTTTTTGTCTCGTAGACCACTTGCATTTTTCGCTTTTGTTTGGACCCCCTCCCTGCTGAGCTGATACCGAATTTTTGCAAATTCATTAAATCTCTAATGTGTTATTCATATCATTAAATTCTAATGTGTTCTAATTAGACACCAGTCATGGACCCCTTGCAGGTCATCGTCGACCGCTAGGGGTCTATATAGACCACTTTGGCTATCGGTGGACTAACCTATCAACGCTTCAATATATATTCAGTGAATATGCCACAAGTTAGGATAACTTAACTTCTTGAATTATGCTTCAAAAAAAGTTGTGCGAATTGTGCGAAATTATTCAAACGTCTAGCAGTAGGTGCAAATTGAATTGAAACATTCCATTATTTACATAGATATATATATACCTACAAGTATATTGTGTGGCGCCGGCATAATAATAGCGTCACTCCATATCTTCCCGTGGGTGATGTGTAAACCAGCTAAGGGACGTACCAAGTTAATGGGCAGCAGTGTTATCCTGTTATTCTGTCAAAATCTACTGTAATCACCAAGATGCTCGCTAAGCGTGGAGCTTATGATTAATCCTTCCTTTTTAAAGAGGAGGTTCGTGTTCAGTAGTGGACTGATAATGATGATCAAATAATGAAATAAGAAAAATATATTATAATAATTTTAAAATACTAAAATAATTTTAAAATACTAAATAAAAAAATTAAATCGGATTTTCTTGAACACGAATGAACATTCGTGTTCTTTGACACAATGTCTATCTAGTCTAGTCTATACTATTACAAAATTGTTAAATGTAAAATTTTGTAAATCGAAGATATTAAAAAAAACTACTCAAATCGACTAATTACGGGCTTCTGAAACCAAATCCGTCGATGTTTGTTTATTTGTTCGAGCTCCACACAAAAACAAACCGGTAGATTTTGGTAAAACTATTACAGTGTTAGGGATATTATTTCGATTTAAATACTGCGGCAAGTTTTATCAAAATTGATGCGGTAGAATTGAATATCCATAATTCTTCTTTTAGTAGCCGCCATTAAATTACGAGAGTTCAATTAAAAGTGGTTCTAACTCTTTTTATATAAATCTATGATTGTTACGGGATTTCGTATGTAGCGGAAAATATACCTTTACTCAGACAGAGCCACGGGCAAAAGGTTATATAAAATATATGTTTTATAGCACTTTTCGAAATTTAAGCACTAATGAGAGTGTCAAGGTTCGAAAGAAAAATAAAAACATCAAAAATCAAACCGTATTTACTTGAAAATTAGTATTCATGATTAAAGACAGAATTAATAAAATAAACACCTTTTTAATTGAGAAAAGAGAAGAAGAAGAAGAGTCCCAATATTCAGAACAAAACAAATTAAATTATTATTATTTTTTTATATAAATTAATAAATAAATTTATATTAATATATATAAATAAAATAACAAATATTAAGTACCTATTGTGCGTCCACAAAGTTGCAGTGAACTGATCTTGTGCTGTGTGGTGCCGGCATGCTACGAGGCACCGGCATGCTATATCTCACCGGCTCAGCATGCTATGTCGCGCCGGCTCAGCGTGCTATGTCGCGACGGCGCAGCATGCTATGTCGCGCCAGCTCATAACAATAGCTACAATAGAACAATACACAGAATCGCTACAGATGTCTACTACCCACGACATAAATCACACTCCACTCAGTCTCTGATTGACGTCTGCATAATGGCATTTTGGAAAAAAAGGGCTCTCTTAGACATCTTTTCACAGGAGTTGCGACCCTAAGCAGGACGACAATATGAGTGGCAACATATTGCTGGGAAGGCGTAGGAGAAGCTCCCTTGAGACGAGATTAACATGGTAACAGAACAAGGAGATGAGATCCTTTAGAGCGAAGTCAGACCCTTTCTGGATATTGTAGGAAGCCACCGCAAGGTTTCTTAGAAAAGTATAATCCCATATACTCCATGCTGTTTCACAAAGAACTGGGAATGTTTTTAAGATACATAAAAGATAAGGATGAAGACAAGAAGAAATGAAAAAAAAGCGATCCCACTAACGTTGAATACAAAAACTAGTATTTTTATTAGTAGGTATAGGTAAGATAAAATAATTTTATTCTTATTGATTTATCAGATTTTATGAAAAAATATATTCACTCGTTGGCAGGTAAAATCAAACATGTTACTGTAAATATAATTTAAAAAAGAAACGCTTTTAAAATAAATATTCACAGTAAGTACAATAGCACCAACATATCTACTCATAGCTATGAATACTATCCATCCAAAGGTTATCTGCAAGATATCGCAAATTGACCGCACAATGTACACTTTCTACACATATACTCACGCCGATATCCCATAAGGGTAGGCAGAAACCATAGTACATACAATCACGCATACGTACAGTCACATACAGATATACAGTCACGCCTTTTTCCGATTGGGGTAGGCAGAAATCACTTCTTTCCACCTGCTACGATCGTTAAATATAGCAAAGTGGCTATCCGCAGTCCAAATTTCACCCCCGTGGGCAACGAGACGTATCGAATGGTGAACCACTACGCCGCCATTTTATAAGGTTTAAAAGTGTTAAAATTCCTCATTGCGTTTCCACGGTTTAGTGAAGAGAAAAGGAAATAGGATAAA
>WUAW01038572.1:28188-41971 GCA_017165845.1 Thaumetopoea pityocampa | reverse complement strand
GGCGGGTATACTGACCACTATACTACCGAAGAATTGGGGTAGGCTGAGACCACTTCTTTCCACTTGCTACGTGCAAAATGGCTATCAGTAGCCCACTTTTCGCCTCCGTGGGAAACGAGAATTAATATTATTAATTATTTTTAAATAATATCAAATAAATACAATTACCCCAGAAATGCAATTCCCCGGGATATCTTAGATAAAAATATTGTATATATAAATCTCGCGACACACTTCACAGATGCTTGCAACACACCAATGTGTCGCGACACGGTGGATGAGAACCGCGGCTCTAATGCTAGACATGGCTTGCGATCGAAAGGTCATAGGTTCGATTCCGGTCCCATATTACTATGTTATTTCTGATTCACGTACTGTCTATATTGTAGACACCAACGGAGAAAGATAATGATAACGTAGTATTATTTTTAATTAGAAAACTAGATTTTTTTTAATTATTTTTAGTTCTAGATTATTTTTCTTCCAATATTAGTTCGTGTAGATACCATTTCTACGTAAATGAAGCCGGGAGCGGTTAATATTTTCATTTTTTTAAATTTATTTAGGAAAACAAAATATTGTGCCAATGGCTTAGTTTTAAATCAAATTTAAAAAAAAATACGTTAACCGTGTAACCAGCTATATTACCCACGGATGGATAATTCTAGTCGCAAGTCGAGCGGTCCAGAGATGTCCGCTATAATCGTATATCTTGTCTTTGTGCCCGGTATTTATGGCCACCCTTATTTTTATTTTAATGCTGATGCGACCGGTGCCGCTGTGTCTGGCCTCCCACCTAATCTTTGGATGTTCTGACTGGTATCTCCAATGAACGAACCATTGAAGATACCAAGGATCTATGCAGAACTATGAGTATACACAACATCCTAAACGAATTTAAGCGCGTAAGTCCAATCAGGATATGGACCTTCCCCATTAATGGATATAATGGGAAATATTAATTTCCCATTATATCCATTAATTTGCCTTTGATCCTCATTTCAACTGTAACGTCAATTCATTTTATGGAATTTACGTATAAAGATGGAGCCACGCTATGCTATTAGTATGCCGGCGCTATACGGTGTATTTCAAGATGATAGAAAAAAAAATCGGAAGATTTTTCATTAGGATTCCTATTTTCTAAAAGAAATCATGACAATTATTGAAAAGATGAAATTTCAGAAGGGTACGTTTCGTGTGAATTTTTACACAAGGTGATGACTTATCTCCATGCATGCCTTTAAAATAAACTGAGAAACCCATCACAAATGATTCCTTATATACAAATTCGGTATAGGACTCCTCCGTGGAAAAAAATATTTTACACTCCATACATTACATATGTAAATGCGGACTTAACACTAAGGATGTTCTGTAAGTCAACCTTTGGGTAGTGTAGAGACGATGAAGTAGATGCAGCAGCAAATGTGATCTGACGTTGATGAAAATATAATAAAAACAAATGTATAACATAACAATACATACATACAAAATATACAAATATATATTATTAAATATAAATATCATCATCCCCAGTCCATATCATCCCCACTACAGGGGCACGGACCTTNGGAGGGGGATTAGGCCGTAGTCTATCACGCTGGCCTAGTGCGGGTTGGTAGACTTCACACACCCATGCGGGTATGCAGGTTTCCTCACAAAGTTTTGCTTCTCTGTAGACCGTACATGAATTACAAATAATAACTCAATGGTACGGGACCGGGATTCGAAATCACGACCCTTCGATCGTAAGCCGTGTATAAAACCACTACACCACCAATGCACACCAATATAAATATAATACAGATAAATGTATAACATAACAATGCATACATAAAAAATATACAAATATATATTAATAAATATAAACAACAATCTAAATTATTGTTACGATTCTGATAATTCACGTAAAAGTATTCACGTAGTTTAACTTTGAACGAGTCGTGGGTAATTGACAAACTCACCTCGGTGGAGAGAGCGTTCCAGAGGAAGACACATTGTACAAGAAAGGAAGAAAGGAAAAACGAGAACTGTGAGGAGGGCATCAAGGAGGTAGAGTTAATACTCTATGAGAAGCTTAGGTTTCTGTTATTGATATAACAAAATATCTTGGCGTTCTTTATATACCAATAATCTATTAATTTCTACATACGCAAACTCTCCCAAAATGCATTTTCTTAGTTGTGGATTTTCTTTTTTGATTTATAAAAGTTTTTTAATAAAAAAAGTTTTTGATACATATAACCTCGATTATACAAGCTAATCTTAAAGGAATTGCCGGGGTACTACGCCCTTCACGTTGGGAGCCATAAGTTTCCGATACATGAATTTTATTAACTCTCCCACCCCTGTGACGGATGAAGTGTTGTAGTGTTTGTTTTACGCGTCATCAATGTGTCACCGGCAGAAATACAGGGGGCTATAAATAATTTTGTGGTCGCCTACGATTTATTACGTACAATTTTTTTGTTTTGGTAGCTCATCATCATGATATCAGCCCACAGACGTCCACTGCTGGACGTATGCTTCCTTTAATAATCGCCACACTGAGCGGCTATGAGCCGCCTGTAATCACAGATTGCCCGCGACCTTCACTAGATCATCGGTCCACCTAGTCGGAGGTCTACCCGCATTACACTTTCCGGTTCGGGGTCGCCACTACAGAACTTTAGGACCCCAACCCTATAAATTCTGCGAGCAATGATTTAGCAGATACAACTAAATTATTCTTGAACAAAATCTGATATAAGTTAGGTCTTATAAACTAAATCGTGGAATGTAATATATTATCATAATACTTTCTGATCACAAGTACATTGGTGGTCTAGTGGTGTCAGATATGAGTTACGATCGAAAGGTCGTAGGTTCGACCCGGTCCCGTACCATTGAGTTTTTTCTGATTCATGTATGGTCTACAATGTAGACACCAATGTACTCAACAGAGAAGGAAAACTTCGTGAGGAAACCTGCATGCTCGCATGGGTGTGTGAAGTCTACTAATCCGCACTAGGCCAGCGTACGACCTAATCCCCCTCCTAATTAGGGGAGGTCCGCGTCCCTTTAGTGGAGACTAATATGGATTGATTCTCATCACCGGGGTAATGGATGTAAGCATATGTTATCGATATAAAAGTCAGTGGACTTAACTCTGTCTCATGTTGGATATCGTTCAAAGTGGAGAAAACTCAATCTAGGCAGACCCTAGCAAAGTCGAGTTTAATACCCGGTAAAAAATGCATTTTTCATACTGAGATAAACATACATACACTCACGCCGGTATCTTATAGGGGTAGGGAAAGACCACAATTTACCATATACATAGTACGATCCTGAAACACCTCACGTGCCTCATTACCGTCATACCTATTTTTATACAATTTTAAGAGTACTGCGAACTTTTTGAAACAAGTTGTTGATTTGATCAAGGTAGGTTTTACCTGGGCATCATCTTCCGACACTCCCACTCACATTTATTCGGTATATTTGTTTCGTCAATCGAATGTCATTAATCCTTTCTAAATGACCAAATCATTGGAGCATTAGAAATAAAGAGAGAGGACACTTTTTCTTTTTGATAACGCTTTAAAATGATTATTTTTACATCCACCTTATTGTAATTATTTTCAACAGCTTTAATAATATGTAAACAAATACGAGTCCAAAAAAGAACAAGTATCGTCCAGAGTATTGAACTGTGCCGTCTGATTTTTAATAAAATATTTATAAGTCCCCCGGTGGCGTTGTTCGTTGAAGGGTGACTGGAAGATTTCGAACTTTTCCGAGAGAAATTGGCTAAAAAATTCCTTAGCAAAATAAAATCGGGAAGCGGTTTCCGAAAGTTATCGAAGTTCACAACAATCCATTACGGGAGTTTCACAAAAAATTTACTCCGCGAGTCTCGGAACTTATTATTTTGAGTGAAAACATCGCGCTCGGTCGCCACCGGGCAAGTTTGCTAACATGAGACGATACTACCCTCTTTACACTCGATAAACATATAATACACGTTAGACTAATAAATTTATAGAACCTATTTTATTAACACCTTATCACCATCATCATGACCATATCAGCCCACAGACGTCCACTGCTGGACATAGGCCTCCTTTAATGATCGCCAAAGTTCTCGCAGTCGATCACCTACAAGATGGACAGACCTCATTAAATCGTCTACGAAGGGTTTCCTTAGTGAATAAACGCAATGCCACCAATAAAAAGAAATGGAGAAGTCTCGCAAAAACCGCAACCGACCTATCAGACGATCCATGACCACGAACACTCTGCCAGAAGTGTAGAATTAAGAAGAGGAAGCTGTAATAATTGCAATTTCATAACCGTTTCGTTATCCACTTCTACAACGTCTATCGCACTAATTTGAACCGTATGGCGTTCATCTATTAGCGTACCAACGTCGTACTAACGAACGCACGACCACTAAAATCGCCACTTTTAGTTACTAGCGAGCACTAAATAGCAAACAAAGCGGGCGGCGGCGGCGAGCGGCGTCCGGTCCCGCCACAAAGCCTTTGTGCCCGTCACACTGACACGCTTTTTGCGTCACCGCGGCCGCTATCGCTCGATGACGTCCCCGTAGATCGATAAGGCTCCCACTCGACGGGAATGCTCCATTGTATCACTGACACTACGCTGTCTGAGATGTGGAAAATCGTAGTCCTAAAACGCGTGATAGCGGTTACGTCACGGCCCGGCTGCGTGACAATAATGGCCCGTAGGAAAATGCACGTCGTCGCGTGTCACTTCTCGTGAATGACTTCTTTGGATATTAATCTCTATAATAGTATGGTTGTTACAATTTCGAATTAGTTTTATACTAACCCTTGTCCGCGGATTTGCTATTATGGCATGGTATTTGCTATCATGGTACAAAACTTCTTATTAATATACTTAATTTCAGACCATGATCTATCGTTTTGTACAAAATTTCATGTAAATCCCTTCACTTATTTTAGTATGATCGAATAATAAACATCTGAACATTCATATTTTAAAATACAACTAGTTACCGAGATCTTCGGCAATATTATTAAGGAACGCATGGTAATAATGGGAATATATTTTTACGTATTAATTATGGTGATTTGAAAAAAATTTCATTCGTATAAAATTAATGATATATACAGCAAAAATATAAATGTCTTCTATTGAGATTCTATAAAATAATTAGATCTATGTGAAGTTTCACTAAGCAGTGATAGCCTAGTGGTATGAACGTGCATGTGAAATCTTAGATTTTGAGTTTTTGAGCACGATCCTATGAGTTTTCGAAGCAATGTGCATATTAATAATTTAATAATATAATTAATTATCACTCTCTATAAACGGGGAAAGAAAACGTCGTAAGAAAGCCTACATACTTGGAAGATTGTCTCGACGGGCGTGTGGAATCACCCAACCCACATAGCCAGCGTAGTCGACTAAAATCTAACTCTTCTCATTCTGTGAGACTGCAATAGAACACTAGACGGATTGACGATGATATTTTACTTAACTAAAACATATTTTCAACCAATTTCCAACTTCTATTTGTCTCAGAATATATATAACATTAGCAAGTTCTAGTTCATTAGCAAATAGGTATTATCAGATGCATTATAACACGATATTGGTACGAATTTTTTATTATATCCAAATTCGAGGTACTTCTGAAGACAAGTCGTCAATAAGTCACGCCGTGACCACGATATGACTGTGGAAGGCGTCAAATACTCCGCAAAGTTCCCGCGGCACAGTAATCCGAACTAAGAACGTGCCGTACATACGCGACGGCGTCTGAGACACAATTAACATAAATAAGTTATTAGTGGCGCATGTAGAACGTGATTCACGTTTAGTGATGTGCCGTATCATATTTATGTAGTCCCAAAAAAAAGGGGGATGAGTCGACAATTTTTTTTTACGAATATACCGCGCAAATGTGAATGGAAGTGTCGGAAGAAGACGCCAAGGAAAACCTACCTTGGTCAAATCATCAACTTGTTTTAAGGGTCAAGTTGGTAGCACCTTTAATGGACAAAAGTGTATGAAAAGATTTATGTATGCGGATGAGGCGAGAGAGGTGTGTCAAGATAATATGTAGCAAACTGTGGTCTCTGCCTACCCTTATGGGATATCGGCACGAGTGTATGTATGTATTTTTTGCACGGATGGGTTTAAAAGTTTGATGTTTATCTAAAATGAAATTAATTAATAGTACTGTAAATTTATTTTATTCTATTAAAATACAAATTGAGCCATGTTATAAATTGAAAAGGTATAAATTGAATATAGTCATCTTATTATAATTTACACACTAATCATCAATTTTTAACAAGCGTCCATCAGTCAAATTTTGACGACTGGTTAGTTCAGTGGCAGTGACCCTGCTTTCTGTGCCAATTGGTCCCGGGTTCGAATCCGTATAGGGACAGACTGTGTGATAAGCACGAATGTTGTACCCCAATCATGGACGTTATCTATAGATGTCTTAATATTTATCTATATAGGTATATATATTATTATCTAGTACCCAAAACACAGGAAATCCAATTTTGGAGCTAGATCAATGTATGTGAGAAATATGTGTCCACAATATTATATTGTAAAAAAATCACTTTTCAGCTAAAAAAGGGGATAAACATATATTTCGATCTGTGTAAACTAATGCGGTATGAAGCTGAAGTGTCGGGACTCCCTCCAGTGTTAAAATAAAAAACAATTTTTTCGCTTTTTAAAAAGCAATAATTTTAAGTTATGTTAGTTTCACTCTCAGTACAACACTACAGATCTGTGATCTGTGTGCGCACGCTCTCAGCACGGATCGAACAGACACCTCTCACAATAACACTAGTTATTGCCTCTTTAACAACACATCGCGTTTGTAACGGACATGATGGCGCATAACGCATGAAAACGCGATTATGTTGTTCCAGGCGGTCAACAGGTTGCAAACTGGAATAAAAACGAAGATGTTTCTAAATTATTTATTTATTTATTTATTCTTATTGTACAGAAACATGTAAATACAAACATGTAAATATATAATAATAAATTAATAAGGACTAATATGTATATATCAGAGACGTCAAATGAGTCAAATCTAAGATTTCTATTGTATAACTATTACCGAGAAAATCCTAGCAATGTCTCGAAGCTTGTCGCATCGTCTCAGTCTTAATCTTCCTACCTCTACACACTACGTACTATAGTGGCATACGTGTCATAGATGTGCCAGTAAATCTCTGTTGCTACAGAGAATATTGTTTACATGAAATCTGCTAGGTGTCCCTCTACGTGGCTGAGACTCGAGGGCCCGTAATCGTATCAAGAGATGTATGAGCCCCTTGCGTTGTTACATCTTACTATTCGGTGTAGGTAAACTTTGAAATACGGTACGTTGTATCATTGAGTAAATTCGTGTGCATCGATTCATTTTGTATTGCATACTTCTTAATATATACATATAATGTATTTTATTCTTAATATAATGTAGTCATATATACATATAATGATAAATGTTTGGAATATTAACAACAATCATATGTGTTCATCTTTAAATAGTAGGTATTAGACCAGAGGTCCCCAGACATTTTTTCTCATAGACCACATTCAAAATTTAGCTGGTTCCGGTGGACCCCCTGCAGCTACATTTCTACCATATTCCCAAAACTCGACAAAAAATGTGAAGATTAGATCTAATTATGGAAATTTGCGTACGCCCGTCGAATCTCCCGTGGACCCCTGGGGGTCCACCTGGATCACTTTGGGAACTAAGGTATTAGACCATCATCATCATTATAAAAGCGAAATTCAACCGACGTCTACTTGAGATCGTAGCAGATATTGGTTGAATAGCAGGACATCGCTGCTTCTCTAATAGAATAGAATGATTTCTGGTTCATCCCTGGGCCGATTCTCACAGTATCTATAACTATCGCAAATCATTTTCACTAGATTGCGTTTCAATAAGAATTATTATCCTACAATTCATATCTTCTGTTGATTAAATTAAATTTGTAGTAACTTTTCCCGCGGCTTCGCCCGCGTGAGTCTCGATTTTCCGCTACATGGGAAATTCCGACACAATCATAGATTTATATAAAAAAGCTTAACCACTTTTAGTCGACCTCTCGTACCTTAACGGTGGCTACTAAAACAGGGATCAAGACATATATCTTCAATTCTACTGAACCGATTTTGATGAAACATGCCGCAGTATTTAAGTCGGAATTACAGATATGTAAGATTGTAATAGTTTAACTACAAGTTAGCCGCTGATTTTTTCGTGAAGCTCAAACAAACATCAACAGATTTGATTTTTGAAACTCTTAATTAGTCGATCTGAGTAGTTTGTTTTTAAATATCTTTGATTTTTGAAAATTTGACATTTCACAATTTTATAAGTGTTATAGTACAGATTATTATATACATTAATTTGTATG
Organism: Thaumetopoea pityocampa; assembly: GCA_017165845.1. Taxonomy (NCBI): domain Eukaryota; kingdom Metazoa; phylum Arthropoda; class Insecta; order Lepidoptera; family Notodontidae; genus Thaumetopoea; species Thaumetopoea pityocampa. Next base: position 33,530 of record WUAW01038572.1, on the reverse strand, counting down.
AAGGTATTTATTATAACAGATAAATAATCTGGTTTTTACGATAATAACAATCTTTTTTCCGTTTAACAAAATCATTTGTCACTGTCTCCAAAACACTTCCTCGTGGACAAGAATTGTGTGACCAAAAAATAAATTCGCATTGACAAGCAGAATACAGTTTATACAATGCATGTTGGCCGAGATAAATGAGCGTGCAAATGGAGACTACATGCATAATGGTGCGGAGTATCAGGGTCATGTCGTCTCTAGTAGTTCACGCAGATCTAGAATCCGATAGGGTTGTTTTGTGTGATAACTAGGAACGTTTGCACCAGAAACATAGATTTTTGTTTACATATTATTTAATTGTTGATTTATGATCAACTCACACCCATACCTTTTAAGTCTGTTTATAATATTCTCATATTTTGGGCGTGAAACTCGTATATTGTACGAAGATATAATTTTCCTAACTTACTTAAAGCTAATCTTCATGAAACGCATAATAACTGACAACAATGATTGAAGATCACTTCCTATAAACGTATCCAAATCTCTGTTAAACCTCTGGTTAAAATTGGGTACATTTATCGTATCTCAACAACTCTCAACCGTCTATACATTCAAATATTTAAAATTTCACAAATTATTTTATTTCTTACTTTTATTTCTTAAGGTTTTACTGGTTTTGGAGTTTGGAATGGACAAGGTCAGGGAATTAGGGACCATAATATTTACTTTAATCTAGTGACAAATATTGGTATTTCGAGTAATACTCTGTTCTGGTCAGATAAGCGAGTACTATCGATAAACTCAAAGCATGATCAACATAAGGCTGTATTTTATGTATATTAACCGGCGAGTACAATATAACAATTTGTTTCACTATAAATAATGCTTGCAAGCGAAAAGATTTCAGAATTGATCATGCTTCAAGTTTGTCAATAGTACATTAGTTCCCGCAACCAGAGGCATAACTCAGCCTTCCGGAGTAGTAATATGTCTGTAGTTCAAAGCTACTCAGAAGTTCCAACGATGTGCAGCAGTATCATTCGCCCAATAGCAATAAACGTATTTCTCGCAATCCACACCTATTTATTGCCGCTTTGAGAACGGTTTTGCAACGGTTTCGATCTTCAAAATGAAAAAAATCACTATTGCGTTAAATTATGAACCTGAACATTGTGAAATAAGGTCGATTATTAATTTCTATAAAGAAATTACTATTTGCCATTCAAGAATCGTCAGATGCTTCTTTTCGTCTTGTGACGGCAGTATAAGCGTTAGTGATCACTTATCATCAGATGGGCCGCCTGCTCATTTAGCACTGTAGTAGAATAAATATCTGTCTATCTATTACTAATGTAAAGACCTAAAATATCACTCTCTGTACATTAAAGATATTTCAAAAATCTAATTCGGATCGACTAACTAAGGGCTTCTTAAAACCGTCTTTTGTTTTCTTGACATATTTTTGTTTTTTGGAGCTTCACGTCTGCTAATAGATTTTGGTCACACAGTTCGTGTTAATAGTACTATTCCATTTTTAATACTTTAGCATATTTCATTAAAATTGGTCATATAGAACCGAAGATACAGTTTGATCACCATTTTACTAGCCACCATTATAGTACCATAAGCTCAAGTAAAAATGGTTTATGGAATTTTTATGTAAATTTATAATTATTTTGGCATTTTCCATTTAGTGCGAAAACTGACAATTATACGGGAGAAACCGCGGGCCAAATCTAGTGTAATAATGTTATTGGTACAAATGTGAGGTTTCAATCATGACAACTAAGTAGAAATTATTATGTATAAGTTTGACACACTTAACAAATCACGAACACTCCGTCCTAGATAACCTATCAAAACTATTTGTTAAGTGCCAAAGTGAAAGGAGGGGCATGGGGGTATAAGTGAGGCGGGTCTCCATTCCCGAATTCCCTCACGCACGGCCAGAGGGCGCGCTCGGCGGAGCACCAATACGTCTGTAATGTGATGGAGAAATAATTTGCTAAAATGCAGTGGATCGGGACGGGACAGGTATTTGAGTAGTTCTCGCATTGGGTCGATGTCAATTTACTATATTACTGTGATACGACCAACGGATTGTGAGAACGGTATTGATTTGATTGAGTTAAAATGCCTACGAATGTACTTTTTTGAGTTATAATTTGGGTCAAGACATTTGATAGATCGTATTCGTAATCGATAGCAGTATCAAACTTTCAAGTATCAAAACCTTTGTCTGTTTTTATCAAATTTATTCCATTCATATGTATGGTTCGAGGAATCAGAAAATAAAAATTCTTAAATAAACGCATGGAATACAATTTGCTCTAAAAAAATGAATGATATATTTTATAATTTATATTGATTGAAAAATATACTTAATTATTAATTCAAGAATATTAATTTAATTAATTATATAATAGAATTCTTAAATATCATACCAATATTGGAATAATTAATATACACACAAATTTCAAACGAATAAAAAAATTGTTGTTAATTTGTTTTTGTTTGAAGTTGAAATTTCGATTATTATTATTTTTTATTTTTACAGGTATATTTGATTACTTAGTAAAACCTAATTTCTTTTGAGTATAAAATACTTTCATTATAATTGAAGTATTTAAAAGATGTTAAGGCAATTAATGACTTTTCTTTTTCCCTTCTGACTTTTAGAAATATTAGGAGTAGAATTATAAGTGAACACCTATTTAAAAATGATTTACTAATGTTATCCTTAAAATTTGTCGTCTTCCAAAACAAAGAAATTGCAAAAAACTGAACTATTGCCATAAATGGAAGAATCAGTCTGATATTGTTCTTGTTAACCTGTCCTTGTTAATGTGTTAACCTGTCTTGTCAGAATCAGTCTGATATTGTTCTTGTTAACCTGTCCCTGTTAATTTAACTTAATCGAATTGTCCTGCGACCATGCAATACTTTGTTTATACATTATGTTACCATATTATATGTTTATACAATTCTATCAATACAAAGGTTGTCTGGAAGAAATCGCTGTTTCGAGATAATCAAATGGTGAGTAGTTTAGAAAATAAAAAAATGTGTAGAAAAATGTCGATAGCAAACATATAAAATAATGTTGCCACCGCGCTTGTCATTAAATCCTCACATTTGATCTAATTGGTGTTATATATGTATATAGGCGCCGACAAATCGCCCTATGTACACTTCACGTAATCTATATTTTTTTAATATTATAAAACTGTTAAATGTCAAATTTTCAAAAATCAAAGATATTTAAAAACAAAGTACTCAGATTGACTAATTATGATCTTCTGAAACCAAATCCGTACGTGTTTCTTTGTTTGTTTATTTGTTCGGGCTTCACGCAAAAACCAGTGGCTAGATTTTGGTTAAACTATTACAGTCTTAAAGGTATTATTCCGACTTAAATAATGCGGCATGTTTCATCAAAATCGGAGGAGTACAATTAAAGATACAACTTGATCCCTCTTTTAGTAGCTGCCGTTAATGTACGAGAGGATAATAAAAGTGGTTCCAAGGCTTTTTATATAAATATACTATGACTGTGTCGGGATTTCCCATGTAGCAGAATAGCGACATTCATGCGGGCGAAGTCTCAGGTAAAAGTTAGTTGTAATATAATACTTTACTAAAATGCATTAAACTGGTGTACAATAAAAGTATATTCTATTCTAGTGACCTCACACTACTATCTCCAAACTGCACAATTACGGACCTGCCCATCATGATCCGGATGTGTATAACACAAATACAAAGCAATCTAATTTATTCGTTTTTACAGTAACGGCATCAACTGTCTATCTAGTAGCATACATAATATATGCAATTCCTATTGTAATAAATCTCCGCAGTTATTCCCGGTATTATTGCAATTCCTCAGTTTGCAAGAGCGACCTCTCGAAGCATCTTATCCAGTTAATAATAACAGCAAGAACACGAAAGTCTCTAGGAATACGTCTTAAGACGATCTCGAGACGTTTGTTTCTATAAATCGTTGGCATGAATTCATGGAATTTATTATTAGAAATAACAAACAAAGCTTTACTTCAAATCAAATATACGAATGACGGATTTCATCGAAACTAAATTACAGAAACTAGCTGTTGACGGCGGCTTTGCGGCTTCGTAAATTTTGAAAAAAAAAACGTCGATATACGTGTACTTATTCCTAACCAAAAGCAGGTATATGAAATTTTGTGCTTCTTACTTTGAAAATGACAGACTTCTATACATCCGTTTATACAACATAAAAGGCATCAACTACCAAAATTTTAAGTTTGTAGCGCGAGCGATTTAAAATCAGTCTGCATTGAAAATCAGTCAGCTGGGAGAAGTAATTATATAGGTATATATTAGTATTTAATTTTAAATAGGTACGTATTGTCGCTTGCCAAAACTTTGTGATATTATCGATGATGAAAATGATGATGATTTTAGAGTATCTGCTTCCTAAATATCCGCCTCTATAGCAACGGTTAAAATAATCGTCTAAGTCAGGGGTCTCCAAACTTTCCAGCCATAGGGCCATACTATTTACTCCAATAAGTTCCAAGGGGCAAAACCGTTTTTAATAATAATGTAATTTTTCTGCCATTATCTACAATGTCTAGACATGTCACCGAGTACGCTTACGCATAGCATACGCTTGCTAATTCACCGATTGGATTGCGGATTGACGACATTGGCGGGCCAGATTTGGCGCGCGGGCCGTAGTTTGGAGACCTCTGGTCTAAGTCATTGATACCCAAAGTGGTCTATATCGATCCCCAAGGGTCGATGATGACCTGCAAGGGGTCTACACTAACTGTCAAAAATGTTAACAAAATGTTATATTAACTACTCTTTGGCGGTCTATCTAAAAGTGAAAAATATTACAAGTGGTCTACAAGACAAAAAAGTTTGTAGACCTCTGGTCTAAGTGTGAAAACGTGAATAGATAGACAGATAAAGGCACTTTAGCTTTCAATACACAATTTATTATTGGCTTTACTTATACAATGTGGTGCGACCATAAATGTAATGAAATCTTTCAATTTAACTTTCACCCACTTCAAACATCTGAATAACTTAAAATTTTCCAGGGACAAGAAGACAAGAAAATTGTCTGTAAAATCAAATATATATATTTTTTTTATAAAAATATGACCTATAAAGTAAAAAATAATTTTGAAGTAAAAGTAAATGTTTATTTGCGTGAAACATAGTATTCATATTTATATGTATTTATTTTACTTCAGTGTATTGCTATTATCGAATTGTACCACTATTTATCTCTATAAAAAGAAGAAATAAAATATAAATCTCTATAAAATTCTATAAAAGAGTGTTTTATTGATTTTTCT
>WUAW01038571.1:13232-27253 GCA_017165845.1 Thaumetopoea pityocampa | reverse complement strand
AAATTTCCATAGTTAGATCTAATCTTCACAATTTTTGTCGAGTTTTGGGAATATGGTAGAAATGTAGCTGCTGCTGTCCACCGGAACCAGCTAAATTTTGAAAGTGGTCTATGAGAAAAAAAGTTTGGGAACCTCTGATTTAAACGATGTAAATTCGGTTATTTAAAACAACTTGACTTAGTTAATACAAACAAAAAATCTGCTTTTTCTATATGCCCACATTTCACAAATGTGGGCACACATTTCAGAAAGTCTCTTTTTGTACATTTCACTAGTCTCTTCCTAGTCTAGTCCTTCTCCCTAGACAAAAGTTCATATCTACTCGAAATGTCAAATATGAAACAAATAAAAAATAATAATTCAATGTGACTTCGCACCAGTTGTACATAGGTATTCTATTTCATATTTTTAACATTCTGTATACTTTAAATAATCAGTATATATAATGTTTTTCTCTATGTATTATATAATGTAATAATTATAGTTGCATAAAATAAATTTTCTTTTTTTTTCTATTTAGAACCTTAGTTCCCAAAGTGGTCGAGGTGAACCCCCAGCGGTCCACAGGAGACTTGGCGGGGGTCTACGTTGGTGTACGCAAATTTCCATACTTTGATCTACTCTTCACATTTTTTGTCGAGTTTTTAGAATATAGTAGAAATGTAGCTGCAGGAGGTCCAGCGGAACCAGCTAAATTTTGAAAGTGGTCTGTGAGAAAAAAATGTCTGGGGACCTCTGGTTTAGAGTTTTTACTGTGCCCATCATTATCGAGTACAAACAGTAGCGTTCGTGAGTCAAAGCCAAGTTTCATTGCAGAATGAGTGAAGTTTAATTTGAAGAGCCGAAGCGAATATTTCGAGTGCATCGAGTGTTTTCGATTTCAAATAAAGTTTTTAATGGCGGACCGAACTTTTAATCTGATTCCCTTTGTCTTGAATCATGACGTTTTTAGTTTGAATAGCGATCAAATTTAGATTTAGTGGATATAATTGTAATATTATATCATTATCCATCCCATCACCCATCCATATTCGTCCCCATTATATGGGGCACGGACCTCCCCTAATCAGGAGGAGGATTACGCCATAATCTACCACGCTTCCTTAGTGCGGATTGGTAGACTTCACGTACCCATGCAGACATGCAGGTTTCCTCGCGAATTTTTCCTTCTCCGTTAAGTACATTGAATTCTACAAAGTAGACCGTACATAAGTTAGAAAAAACTCATTGGTACGGGACCGGGATGGAACCTACGGCCTATTGATCACAAGCTGCGTCTGGAACCAGTATACTACCAAATGTACGTAGTATTATATATTATAAACTTATTATTTAATAATTACTTAATACAAATTGCTATGTGGCGTTGGCATAATAAGGGAGGGATCTACCAGGATAATAGGCAACAGCGTAATCCTGTTATTCAATTAAAATCTACTGCGATCTCCAAGACGCCTGCTAAGAATGAAGGTTATGGCAAATCCTGATCACAGTCTGATGTGGATGATGATGATAATATAGATCTATAGGTTATTTTCGGGAAAGAACGGTAATGTGTGCGCCACGTGTGGCTGTAAGCACCTCGAGGTGTTCGGGGAGCGAGTACAATGTGTCCCCGAGAAGTGCTCGGAAGAGCGAGGCACGGGGAAATGCCGGTGAAATCATAGAGTGATCCCGAAGCCCTACACATCTGCCGATGTGGGCCACCGCGGAATTTTTAGTCGGTAAGTCTGACACGCGCCACAGGTCGCCACCGAGACTTGCGGTAGTCCTATGCAAGATTCTCTCCGCAAAAAAGACCTATAATGTCCTAAATAAAACGTATTATTGTCACTGTCAAAGTTTATTTCCTTATAAGTTACCTTATTTATGTTCGTAGTTATTGCATCGGTATATTTTAAGCACAATATAAGAGCAACAGATCTAGAAACTTGTGTTCTCTCTGGAGGCTTAATTTTATTTAAATTGCACTTGGTACTTAGAAACACAAAACACAATAATGTGACACAGTACAGTGTTTTAATTACAAGCAGAACCGTGCACCGGGAGCAACTGCCGGGACAGAGATGTAGGACAAAATGAAGTGACTGAAGCTTACGATTAGTGAGCACACACATTCATTTTTAACGCGGATTCTAAGATGATGTAGTTCCACGTTTATATTATATACTATAATAAAATTGTTAAATGTCAAATTTTCTAAATTAAACATATTAAAAAAAACTACTCAGATCGACTAATTAAGGGCTACTGAAACCAATATTTGTTTGTTTGTTTATTTTTTCGTTTGTTCGAGCTTCACGCAAAAACCAGCGGGTAAATTTTGGTCAAACTGTTACAGTCTTAAAGATATTATTCCGACTTGAATACTGCGACATAATTTCATGTAATCGGTCCAGTAGAATTTAAGATACAGCTTCGTCCCTGTTTTAGTAACCGCCGATAAAGTATGAGAGCTCAAGTAAAAGTGCATTTGAGGCTTTCCATACAAATATATGTTTGCTTCGGGATTTTCCATGCAGCGGAAAACCAACATTCACACAGGCAGAGCTGCGAGCAAAGCTAATTGTGAAATAATTAAAATAGGAAAGGATTTCGAAGATATACTTTCTCTTTTCAATTCATAACGGACATTATTAGTTTTCGCCTAAATGAAATAGACTATAAAGGTTGGTTCTATCCATATATTTAAGTGAATTGCAAAAGAAAAATCAGTTTCAAAACCAAGTGCGCCAGTTTCGTGGCCCGCTGCTATACCACTGCTATTGGTTGAAGCAATTCTCGCGCGCCGCCACCCGCGTGGCTTCGGGATTGCGCACGCGTGTATGTTTTGTACGCAATAACAGAAATATCATCTAGATTCGTATAAATTATTTGTCATTCTGCCCCCGTTTCAGCGTTTCGATGATTGTGAATAATCCCGCCGGTCTGTCTTTGCGTCGGGCTAGACGGACGTTTAGTGTACGGTGTTCTTATTTGACAATAACTTTACACGATGGCGATAACGTTTATTTATAAAGTTAAACTTAATTCACAAAAAACGTTAATATGCATACATACATACACTCAAGCCGATAACCCATAAAGGTAGGCAGAGACCATAGTACATACTACGTACATACATACAGTCACGCCCCTTTCCCATTGGGGTAGGCGACCACTTCTTTCTATCTCCTACAATCGTTTAACGTAGCAAAATGTCTATCCGCAGCCCACATTTCGCCCCCGCGGGCAACGAGACGTGTCGGCTGGCGAACCACGACGCCGCCATTTTATAAGATAGTAGGCGTCTTTTCCCTTTTTACGCTCGTCTCATTTAAACGGTGCTTCCTCACATAGGCAGCGCGATTAGTATGTACAATCTTAAGTATGCACTTCGAATGAGTGAATATTTCGTACCGCGACTAAAATAGTCCTAGAAATGTTTTAGAAATGTTAGTGTGTTCTAGCAACAACAAATAGCGAGCGTGTTTTCTAGGAACTTTTATATCTTTGGTAGAAGCGAATCGACGATGCGTGGTGGCTATCTCGGCAGCACACTCGGCCGCGAATGTGTGACGGAATGTATCACAGCCTGCAATGTAACGCCGCAAAACTAATTAACTCGAGCGTTCCTGGCAAAATGTGCAAAGAACGGATTACCCTTTCGGTCCTCGTTTACATACGTACTCACACGCCGATGTCCTATGGAGTTACGGACATACTACACATTGTCATATATTACAATTCTGGCACACCTTTGGCGATATGACCAACGGTGATGTTGACGAAGACGTTGATGATCACGTTGAATTATCACCAGTTATAGGTCGAAGTGTGACAGGAGTGGCAGTATCGGAAAAGGGAAGATCCTCCGACCAGACGCGTATTGTCTGGCGGAATCTGCCACCGTCCCGACGATTGATGTCGGAACGTTGTGTATACATTAAATCGCTACAAACTTCACCGTGATTCAGTTTTCTATGATAATGTCGTCATTCAAAAGTTCCGCCATCTGTTGAGCATGCATGGTACTATGTAGCAAAGTAGGTTGCTACACACACGTCTTTCATCTTATTCCATATTCATATATCTTTCCATACATTTTCATCGGTCAAGGTTGCTACGGACTTGACCTTTTTGAAACAAATAGCTTAATTGGTTAGGGTAGGTTCCTTGAAGCAAATTCTGGCAGATAGGAATACGAAATTTAAAAATCGAATATCTACTAGAGCGGTAAAAAAGTACCCGCTCATTATCAGGCGGCAGAGCGAAGATATGGGTACGAACAGTGACGTACGCGTCTTTGTGAAGAAAGATATGCATCAAGCGTGTCGTCGAGGAGATACTAGCATCCTTCAAAGCTTCAGTAATTACCCGAATAAGGTTGAACGCGAAGCGATGATGATTTGTTACCAGTGTGGTAGGGCTCGTGATTCTGCCTAGGATACACTCGAAGAATGCCTTACGGGACACCGAGTGATTTTGGTAGGCATGAGCCTCGATGTATACGTTGTATCCCGAGCCTTGATGACATTCCGCACGCAAAAATTTCAACTCACTATAACTACTATTGTTGCAAGGAATATCGACTTCGGTTCAAGTTAATAATGACCGACCGCTATCTGATATAAATCCGGAATACTTTGATGCAAGTTATACATATGTGTGTGTGTGTGTGTGTGTGTGTATGTGTGTGTGTGTTTGTGTTTGTTATATACACACACACGCACACACGCACGCACGCACGCACGCACACACGCACACACACACACACATACGTGTGTGTGTATGTATAACAACTTGCGTCAAAGTATTCCAGATTTATATCGGGTAGCGGATATATTGAACTCTATAAAACCTGCACCGTGGTAATTGTACCGTAAATTCACGTAACGTGACGATAACTCGCCGTCGACGCGAATGCGACCCAAGTAGCAACGCTTCTCGTAATGGGGTTGATGACGTTATAGCTTGTTGGCATTTACCTCGTGAAATATCGATTGATATTCAGAGACATTTACACGTCACGATCACTTATATTTATCGAGAGCATGTGAGTCGATATTCGAGTTTAATTAAATCGTTTAACTATAAATAATAATTCAAAAGAAACGCGGAGTTCACATTTTTTTTATTCACGGCATGCACGACTTATTGAAACCAAAGTTATCATTACATATTCTTAATTCAATAATAAGAGTCTAGACTGTGAACCAAAAAACACACATAGAGACAAGCATACTGCAATTGGTTCACTAACATACTACGTATCCATTATCAAAAACAACAAGTGCAGCTAAAGCAATCAGACAATCGAATACAACGTTCCAATATAAAAACAAGATCTCATTTTTTCATTCTCTATTCAAACGTATTTCTCTATATCCTTCCTGTATAAATACCGATTTAAAAATTAGCTAGTAAAAATTTCATAAATTGATAACGGTTTCATTTAAATAAGTATATTTTATACGCTTTTAATGTCACCATACAAATTATAAACATAAAAGCGAGGGTTTTTTTATTTTATGGACAGACACTTTAATAAGGTCGTCGCTAATTCATAAAGTATAATTGTGAAATACAATTGTGGTAACACTTTATAAAAGAGTACCTTTGAGCTTTCTGCCGGGATCTTCACAGAGGAGAGGCTTTATGAACCGGTAGTAAAATAATATTATATATACACAGGAAAACTGAATTTGCATTATATTTAAAAGGGGTAATATAATATATAAACAGGAATACTAAACTTGCATTATATTTAAAAGGGGTAATATAATATATAAACAGGAATACTAAACTTGCATTATATTTAAAAGTGATAATACAATGTATAAACAGGAATACTAAACTTGCATTAAATTGTAATTGGTAATATAATGTATAAACAGGAATACTAAATATACATTATATTTAAAAGTGATAATATATACACGAATACTGAACTTGTATTATACTTAAAACTAGTAATATAATATACACACAGGAATGTTGAATCTTCATTATATAATATTTAAAAGTGGTAATATATACACGTATACGGAATATGCATTATATTTAAGTCTATTTCCATACTTCTATTTGCATAAAAGTCTTCAATTACATATGTTAAAGATAATTCCCCCATAATTATATGTAACGTTTTAGTGAAAGGAAATGTTGCGTAGAATTCCAAAGGTTACCTTTACAAGGACGTCGAATATTATATTCGGTACGTATACTGCACTGAGTGGACAATTCGTAAAGTTTACAACAGTGACAAGCATTTCAACGGCGTTTTTCTGTTTATTATTTTTGAATTCTTCCGCGATCTTCAAGACGCCTACCAAGTGTGGTGATAATGGTAATTTTTTTAAGGAGGCCAATGGCCGGCAGAAGACTTCCAAGTACTGATAACTAATGATTATGACAAGAGTGATAAACATTTTTGTGTCGTACATTATTCGTCACAATTTTGCACGCTTGCGAAAAAAATTTCACTTCTATGACAACACTTATTTCAATCCCCATGCAAAGTCAGCCAAGGCAACGTCCCTTTCCATACCCTAACCCCGCACGAAGATCCGATAACAAATTACACCAGTTTTTAAAATGGAAATTCCTCTGTTTGCGGTCCATCGCACATTATTTACATTATACAAACACACAGAAGAAAATGGGTCAAAGAGTACGTTTGTTTGTGCTTTAAATAATAAGGCTATTGGTAACAGAGCATTAATGGCGACTAGTTTCTTTTGTAGACAAAATCATCTAAGAATTTTGTTCAGGGCTCAAAAACTCACTTAGAATTTCCTATCAATGATCAATGAGCACAGACAATGCAATGAGCCGATATATTCAGTCCACCTTTGGTCACCGTCAGCCTGAGCTTTCCACAGCTCAAAACAAAATTAAAATTTTAGCTCGAATTATAAAGCATTTTATTCGATTAGGAGAGATATGGGAAGAAAAGGGATCTTTATTGAACTTTTTAGTAATAGCAGTTGATTGCTCCATTAAGTTACACCAAATTGTTGCTACTTACTACTCGATAGTCCCATTTTCTCTGACCATAGCTACGAAGTTACATTTGAAAAACGGGACAAACAATCCTTACCTCCTTACCACTGGGTAAGGAAGTAAGGATTGCTTGCTACAACTATAAATATATTCATTTATAAATTTAATTATCGAATTATAATATATTTATTTATTTCAAATTTAATACGATATGACAACGTCTGAGGCGATCTCTACCAATCAGCCATTAGAAGATACAAAACTTAAAAGAGATTTTATTTCTAAGACGACAGTTCACTGAGAACCAAACAGGAACAGATCAGCAGTTTTATGCGATTCACGTTCATTCGAAACGCAGAATAAGAGATTCGTAAAGCGGAATCGTAATTGTGAACTAATTTAGCAAATTCTATGGACTTCGTGAGTTCTTTTTCTTTCGATGTAAGAGAAACTTCAACTCGATTAGTCGGAATAATTTTTAAATTATGCTTTTGATCCTGCATTACTAATTTCAATATTTCATATTCAACTAATCTGATAACTAATCTGTTCGATACAGAGTTAAAATTAAACAAATTTGCAGACGAAACCGCGAACAAAAGCTTGATCATACGGTAACTGATATTTCAACGAACTCGTACGGAGCGATACATCATTGTCAATTACATGGGCCGTGGGTTAATCACTAGCGTGGCTAACTGAATAAAATGCTTTTTAATTCAAACTGGAATTTTCATTTCGTTTTTTAAATTAGACCTTAACGTGTCCTGTTGTGTTTTATGATACCGCCTTAAGCAAAAGGCAAGAGATATCATTTCTTCTGTAACATTGCAGATTAGATTACTTGAGTAAAACATATTTATCATCAACATCATCATCATCATATCAGTTCAGAGACTCCGCTGCTGGACATAGGCCTGCTCGTGGTTGTGAGATTTTAAGATCATCAGTCCTCCTAGTTGGGGGTCGATGCGCACCACGCTTTCCAGTTCGGATTCGCTACTCTAGCACTTTAGGAATCCAACATTCATCATTTTTGCGAGCTGCTCAGCCTATTGCAACTTCAACTTTGCAATCCTTTGAGTCACATTGGTAACTCTAGTTCTCCAGCTTAATGCTTATTTCGCAGGGAAATTATAAATCATTATCAACTGTAGTCTGTATTCGTCCCCTCTACAGAAACCTGAACCTCTCCTGATCAAGAGGGAGATTAGGCCGTAGTGTACCACGCTGACTTAGCCCTGGATTGGGAGACTTTACACACCTCTGCGGGCATGCAAGTTTCCTCACGAAATTTTCCTTCTCTGTCGAGTACATTGGTGTCTACAATGTAGACCGTACATGAATTAGAAAGAATTCAGTGCTACTGGACCGGTAAGTGACAAAATATAAAAATGCTGTAATAAATATAACAAATAAAATATAATTGTGCGCAAGTGGATTAAATCTACGAACTGGTCCAGCTGCGTACAATAAGGCAACCCGTAAGCATTCAGCGTAACGTTCATTTGTTGTCAACATTTTTCAAAGGTCCGAATTGGATGACCAGCGCGAGACATCCAATATCGTGTTTTTGAAAAAATCAATGTTTTTGGTTCATGTCTTCAGTAAAATATAAACAGTTTTCTTTGTTACATACGAACGTTTTTATATCTGTTTAGATATTTACATACAATATATTATTACAGGCTTTTATTAAGTCCTATTTAAAAAAACAAACAAAGAGTCTTTACTAAGATTTGTAAAAGAAATATGGCAACGCAGTTCGGTTTACACTATTAAGTTAAGGAATCCTTACCTTGAAAACAATTTCCAATAGAGGTCAAACTGAGCTAACGATAATGATTGATTTAGATAAAATTAAGATAGATTATAATAAAGGTAGCAGACTAAACCTATCTCATGCGTAAATTCCGCTTTAACTTATATTTATGAACTCCACGTTCAATAATATTGGCCTAAACGACTACGGGTATAAGCTGCCCAAATAAGTCTCCTTTAAAGTCTAAATGACACTGTAAATTGTATCCAAATACAAACGACATTCGGGAATTTAGCTAATTGTTTCAGTGGAAAATAAACGCACAGGAATAGCGTTCAAAAAGGCCCAAGTGGTCATTGTTTTTGCAATGAATAGAAATCACCCCCTAAGATAGGGCATTATAGTGTGAGCGACGAATTTTAAAGGCCTCTTGAGAATTTCGTGCAAAAATATAGTAGTAATGTAAGCTTAATTTAAATTTAGTGACTTTTACACCTTTTCGAATTACTTACACACCGATAATTAAATAAACCATAAAACGCATATGCAGGGAATGGCCCTTCACTTACATACACAGATACATACACTCACGCCGGTAGTATAAGGGTAGGTAGAGACCACAGTTTGCCACATACTACGAGCCTGACACACCTCTCGCCTCATCCACATCCATACATCTTTTCATACACTTTAGTCGATTAAGGGTGCTACGAAGTTGATCTCTTTGAAACAATTTGTTGATATGGTCAAGGTAAGTTTTTCCTGGGCGCCCTCTTCCGACACTTCCACGCACATTTGCCAACAGCTAGTTAATTATAAAATCACAGTACACATAATTCACACAATTATTGTGAATTATATTAAAGGTAGTCGGTTACAGTTCTTTGTACAAAACAAAAATCCGCCCACCGTGATGCATCTACAAGAAATGCGTACTGCAGCAATTATTCCATATACTTTTATATCGACGGATAGGAGGTGGATCGAGGTGCGATAGATAGTGTGAACGCATGCTCGATGTGCATGCATTCACAGCTGACACATATGAAATAAACACTGTGATATTTATATGCAGGAGGACGAAAGAATTATCAAATATAGGTAATAATTCCATTAAATTAATTATTCTTGAGTCTGAACGCATGTATGCAAGTATATACATATATACATACACTCACGCCGATATCCCAGGTAGACAGAGATCATAGTACATACAACATACATATATACAACCACGCCTCTTTCCCATTGGAGTAGGCAGAGACCAGTTCTTCCCATCTGCTTCAATCGTTTAATGTAGCAAAGTGGCTATCCGCAGCCCACATTTCGCCCCCGCGGGCAACGAGCCGTGTCGGATGGCGAACCACGACGTCGCCATTTTATAAGGTTCAAAAGTGTTAAATTCCTTGTTGCGTTCCCACGGTTTAGTGGAGAGGAAAGGAAAGAAGACGAGGTAGGAAAGGTGTATTGAGCAAGGAATATGGAATTTAGGAAAAGTACTATAGGGTAGTCTGAACTGTGTATGTATGCAAATATCTATGATAAATTTTTGTGAGAAAGTTTTTTGGAAAAATAGCTTTAAGAATAAAGCTACATTAAAGAATTTTACATCAAACGCTTAATGGGTAATCCATGACTTAATTTATATATTTGACATCAAATTTATAAACAGGAACCAGGATGAATTGAAATTAAATTGACATATTCAATGTGAAAAGTTTAATAACCGAAATTTATAAATATATTTACATTAATTTAATTTTTTCTTACACGCTGATAGTTCGTAATTAACACTATAGCATGTGCATACTGCTGACTGAGGACCTAATTTACCAAACATTATTAACATACAAGTGATTAATCAAACAAATTTCAAATAGCTTAAAATTTTCACAGACCAGGATAAGGTGCATATTTTTGTAATAATTCACGCAGTGTAATATTTCTGCACGTGAAAATGTGGTAGTCCAAATTTAAGAGTCAAATAAACAAAAGTTGTTGGCACATTTTTTTCGCACAAATTGATCTAGCCTCAAAAGCGCTGTATCTTGGGTACTAGACAAGGATGTGCTTACTCATATTGATAAAATGCTAATTGATATATAATCGTAGATAAACATCCATGACTCAAGCACAAACATTTGTGCTCATTGCACAAAATTTGTCCCAACCAGGACTCGAACTCGGGTTACTGGAAACCAGCATAACCAGCACACCAAGCAGGGTCACTGCTACTGAACCAATCAGTCGTCAAAAGTTCTAAAACTCTAAATATTTCACTATCCTATTTTAGAAATCTTTTAAATAAAATGAAACAATTAACTACTGAACTGACTAATAAAACATTTAGCAATTAGCCAAATGGGACCGCTTTAAATAATATGCCATTCATTAGTTCTTGTCTTTCTACAAGAAATATGGTCGAAGAATATTTTGAAATATTGCTATTTACTAAAGTTATCTGTTAAGAAATTGAGTAGTGCAAATCTAGAATATCCTGAAACTATTGTATATTATCTGCAACTATCCACATTGGTGCTGATTTTGCTGTAACAGAACTTAATAAAATTTAGTCTCTCCCTATCTTTTTCTAATGTCAAACACCAAAACGAGATTTTTATTTTAAATACTTAAATATTAATTCAGCCATGTCATAAATTGAAAAGGTAAAGAAATAAATTGAATGTCATCACTTGGATAATTGGTGATCTACCACTGTACGTTTCTCGCGCAAATTTTTCCCACGCACCACCATCCTGTGGAATGAACTCCCAGCGGCGGTTTTGCCAAGTAAGTACGAGTTGGGGACCTTCAAGAAACGAGCTCACACTTATTAAAGGCCGGCAATGCACTTGCGATCCCTCCGGTGTCGCGAGTGTCTATGGGCAGCGGTGATCAATTGCCATCAGGTGACCCGTCTGTCCCCTCTTACATAAAGAAAATTATAGTCATCTCATAACTTACACACTATCATCAGTTGTTGATAGATGACTCGTATCCTTTTTCTTTAATTTCAATGAATTAGGAATAGGAAGTATTCGTATCATTAATTTGCGTAAATTATTACGTATTAATTATGAACGATGATATACGTATTAATGACGCGATAAAAAATTATATGAAGCGACTGTTAACTGTGCAAATTAATTCAACATCACCAGTCTATATGCGTTCCCACCATATGGGACGGACCTCCCCTAAATTAGGTGGGGGATCAGGCCATAGTCTACAACGTTGGCCTAATACGGGTTGATAGGCTTCCAACACCCATGTAGGAATTCAGGTTTCCTCAAGAAGTTTTCTTTCTCCATTAAGAACATTCGTGTCTACAATGTAAACCGTACATGAGTTTGAAATAATCCAGTGGTAGGAGACCGGGATTGAACCCACGATCATTTGAACGCAAGTCTTCTCTGTCACCTATGAACCATAAATTAAACGTAAATTAATTAACTAATGTAATTAACTCTAAAACTAGTTTTAATCAGGAAAACTCTTCACAACTTTCCAATCTGCATGCTAATGCCTCTTATAAATCGGGGCTTTCAGTAGGGGTGCACCCCGACGAGTAGACGAGGACGAGCTCAAAAGAAATTAATTGGCAATATAGTTCCTCCCTGTATTATTGATAGAAGGATTTATGAAGGAGTGAATAATATAGATGATTTAAAATTGGAAATTAATTTCAAGATTTATCATAATACCACAGGCACGTAGTGAGGATATTAAAAATCGCGGGAACATATGAGGGGTACGAAAGCAAAGGCGACATATGTAGACCATACAAGGAGTTCGTAATCGTAATGATATTTAGTTACCCTTTGGTTTTCCTTACAATGTTACAATCGATCATCTTACTATTCGTGACTTTAGCGTAATGTGATTGGCTAATACATATGTCTATGGACAATGTCACCGTTGCTCCTAAACGTCACAGTACCATTTTCGGAAAAAATGGACATTGGAGTCATTGCTTTTATACCCCTCATATATCTCTTATTAGGCACTAAATGGATATTTTAGTGTTCATATAGTGTATAGTGTACGTGTATAGAAGGTTCGTTGAAAAGTAATTGAGTAGGTTGTATAAGTATCTACTACTTACCAGGGTAGCTATCGAAAAGCGATTACTTTTGTTGGAAGTGTATGTGTTTACGATTATGTTGTGAAGTACATACATACATACAATCACGCCGATATCCCTTAAGGGTAAGCAGAGACCACGGTTCATACTACTACATATAGTCACGCCTTTTTCCCATTGGGGTAGGTAGAGACCACTTCTTTCCACCTGCTACAATCGTTTAATGTAACAAAGTGCCTATCCGCAGCCCACATTTCGCCTCCGCGGGCATCGAGACATGTCGGGTAGCGAACCACGACGCCGCCATTTATAAGGTTCAAAAGTTCCTCGTTGCGTACCCACGGCTGTGAAGTGTGAAAATAAAATGTATTATCTATACTAATATTATAAAGTGGTAAAATTTGTTTGTTTGTAAGTTCGTATGTAGAGGGTAATCTCCGGAACTAATGTCCAGTTCTAAAAAAAATTTCACTGTCAGCAAACTTGCTGACAGTGAAATAATGTAACTACATTATTCCTGAGTGCTATAGGCTAAACTATATTTATATCATGCATATTAGCCGAGCTATCACAATGTTACGTGAGCGGAGCAGCAGGCAACGGCTAGTATAAAATAAATTAAATAGTTGTAGTAGTGGACGGCGGCACCATAGAAATTCCACAGGAACTTTTTAAAATTTTCACCAAAACTTTCCCTAAATTTTAATAACGTCCAAACCGTTTTTTACCGAGAAGAATTTCAAACTTAAAACTACCAGTACTGAATGTAGCACATATAGTGAAACATACATACATACATACATACACTCACGCTGGTATCCCATAAGGGTAGGCAAAGATCACAATTTGCCACATACTACGATCCTGACACACCTCTCTCGCCTCATCCACATTCATACATCTTTTCATACACTTTCGTCGATTAAGGCTGCTACGAACTAGACCATTTTGAAACAAGTTGTTGATATGATCAAGGTAAGATTTTCCTGGGCGCCCTCTTCCGACACTTCCACTCACATTTGCCCGGTATATTCGTTTCGTCAATCGGATCTCACTCATTCTTTCTAAATGACCAAACCTTTGGAGCATATAGTGAAGCGTATAAAAAGAAACGTCAAATCTGTCATAGTCGTCAAACTTTTTTTGGCCATTGGTGCCGATTTAGTTGTAACAACTTAACTAAATTTGGTG
>WUAW01038570.1:41834-53813 GCA_017165845.1 Thaumetopoea pityocampa | reverse complement strand
TAAACGGCAGGTACCGCTAATGTCGCTAATTCATTGACTGTGGTCTCTATCCTTAAATGTACTCTGTGCTTACTATCTATAATCTGGTTGGGGTTTCCAGACTCAAAAGATTCATTCGCCTTTCAGCCAATGCGTCACAGCTATAGGTACAAATCTAGTCTGTGTTTACAGCAGCATAGAATATGCTCTATGGTTTCCACTTAGAATAAAGACATATCCATCAATTATTAAGTGATGTAACTGACGTTATGGTAACCGAAAATTGAACGTCCGCGCCAGTAATAACTGGCGCGGACGTTCAATTTTCGGTTTCTTTTCATTATTCACTATTAACTAAATTTTATTAGCATATAAGGTAGCTTATTAGTGATTTAGACGCTGACTTACATAGCGTAGCACCTTTAGGAGTTTCTACAGCTTCACGCTCCATATAAACGAAAATTGATCCTACTTTGAGTGTAGTCAACGTAACTTTGAGTGTAGTAAACTACTTTGAGTGTATTTTGTAAATATGATTTAGATGTCTATGCAATTGTATATGTTTTATCAGATTTCCGTTAAAGTATATACATAGTTTTCATTGTGTGGTTTCGTCATCAACACAGGTATCTAGTGTGATCTCCAGTACTCCTACCTCCTTTAAGGAAGTAGTCGATGTTCAGCGATAGATAATGAGCTGATTATCATGATATAAATTTAGTGATATAAATTTGGAAATATAATCTTTATTTATCTTAGTTTCATACAACAAGATATCCTGTATTAAATCCACATTTCTGTATTTACTGCCAGGTTTCATTGGATCGTCTATCGGAAGCTGTTACCACAATAAATAAAGATTTGATTAATATTTTACTTCTCAACTTCCTTTTGTCACTTTTGATAGCATTCGATTAGTTTATGAAAAACAGGTTAAAAATATGGCTGCTCTAAATAATTTCGAAGAGATAATATCATCTTACATCACGCTTCAGTTAGATAGGGTTTGAACTATATATTATACAAAATGACATGGTAGCGTGTTCGTACAAACTCTTCAATACTTTTAAGTACTAATAATCAATATGGCATCGCTGAAGAAACTGAAGTACTGCCCACGTTTCCTTCGAATCAAAGGCCTTCTTCTAGTCTACAAACGCTAAGCATAAAGGCAGATTATACTGTTCTATCTTTTATATAATCTGCTACAAGGTGGTATGTGGTCTATGATACTGAGTTTTGTTTATGAGGCCGGAAGTCGTCAAACTTGCGTAAAATATTATCTTTCAAAATTATGTTGTAAAATTTAATTATATGTCTCGAACCAATTAATAATTGGTCCTGGGTTCAACATATTTTTGTACAGCCTGGCAAAAAGAGTATGATGCAGTGACAGTTGAAACTAAAAAACATTATTTGGAGCAAAACTACTATACTTGTCAATTGTGTGTAGCTTTGGTGTCATCGCGGTCTATTTCTCAGTTGTTTTCTTAATTTCGTGCTAATTTCCAATAATAACTCAACAATCGTTGAAACCCAAATGGGGCTTTTAAAATTTAATATATCCGCGGGTCCTCGACTAAAATACATTTCAAGCCAGTAAACCCATGATGACTTATTGTAAAATATTATCTCTTTTTGTCAAGCTGTAAATAATTAATATGCCCAATTTTTAACAATGTTCATATTCATATTACTTTTGATCTTCTACTGTGGCTGAATGCGTAAATACCGCAGTACCTACTAATGTGCCATAAATTATAAAAATAAAAACAAAATGGCTGCGGCACACATAGAACTTTAATTCGTGGTCTGTGACAGTCTGTGATAGAAAATTAATTTCTCGATTCAGCAGATTTCGCTTGTCTATCAAAACAAAATAATCAAATTCGTGATCTGTGATCCAGATTCAGAATATTTTCATTGCCCGTAATGTCCGACGAAACATTTTATTGTTCCTTTGTAAGCATTCATTACATTGTCTGTGAATGTGGTGAAACGTTTCCAAATGAAGAAGAATTGAAAGAACATTTGGAATGCGACCCTGCACATAAAAAGGAGAAAAAAGAATTCCAATGTGGCATCGTAAGTTTCTTTTAAACATTTAAATGCTCGCATAACAGGTATTATGATTATTATTTTATAATGTGAGTCTGTGGGGTATATACGCATTGAGAATCTGCGTGATCTGTGGGTCTGTGGGCCTAATTTAAAATATAAAAGTTTTATAAGATTTGGAGAAAAAAGTTTCATAACATTTGGATATAAAACAGTTTAAATTCTATTTGCTGTATTTGTAAGAAGCAGTGACATCATAGTGTTATTAGACCATGCAAGCCAAATCTTAGATCTCTCGCGCCTCTAACTTCGAAATCATGTGCGTATCAATAATTAACACTCTTTCAAATGGTGAAGCAAAACATTTGAGGAAGCCTGCATGCTAGAGACTTGATGGCGTGTGAATACTGTTAACCCCCCATTAAGCTAATGTGGTAGTGTAGCCCAACCTCTCATTCTGAGGGGAGATAACGCACTGTAATGATGCAATAGATTGGTTATTTATATAATTTTGGGTAATTATGTCTTATAACGGCTATGTGGCTTATTGAGCTGAAATAATTTTTAATCGATAGAGGATCCCTAGCTATAGTGTATTTTAAAAGTCACATTTGGGGGAATTCAACTACTTTCGAGAAAAAAATATTAAAAATTCTATGTGACTTTTAAAATACACTATAGCCGCAGGTCCTCTATAAAAAAATTTTTCATGTCAATAAGTTTTAGCGGGACTAATAGTCAAAATTACCCTTCCCCCTCTGTCAGACTCACTGCTGAGTATTGTGACTGTGCTTGTGTGCTTCTTTATTAGTACTCTCCATTTCTTCCTAATGGTTGCTGGTGAATAGCTAGTGAATGAATATTGTTTTGTCCAAATATTCAAACACCTGATACCACTAACTCCTGGCTGCAGTCCCCTCGTCTTGTGCCTTACCAGTAATCATAAGTTTTCAAGTTATGCTAATTGCCTTATGCTATATGCCATTCTGGATATACTGCAAAATCTGTTTTAAATATTATAATTTAATATTATTATATTATGGAGCTCTTTCCATTTTGAGTTCTGTTAAATAGAGGCATTAATGTGGTGTTCTGTCCAAGGTACCTACTGTATCCGTCTCTGGGGTTACATCTATATTTTAATGCCCCCCCTACTGGGTAAGGCACTAAGGTTTCAATGCACTTCGACCCAGTGGGATCTTCTGTACTGCCCCACTTGTGCTTGGCCTCAGTCTTCTTCCAGATTATTTAAGTACCGCACTAACAGTGAACAACCAACAAACAGTAGGTTTGGGATACGTAAGCCCTAGAAGATCTATTTGCCTTCCATAATGCACATCTGTGAGATGTGAATACATTTTTGTCTCCTGTTTTCAGTTTGAGGCTATGTTCATAAAGCGAAATAGGAAAGTGTAGGTCATGTGTTGAATTTAAGATGTTTCTGTCTCTTGTTGAAGTTCTTTTATGCAGCCACCTATATTGATGTTAAGAGTGCAATAATACGATTTTGTTCCTAATCTCATGCATCTAGGATTGAGTTGCTAGTAATCTGTATAATTTCCATTACATTGGTTTCATTAAGTTTTGGTATTTTTATTTATTAACTCAGCTCCTTTTCTAATGAGACAAACATGGCTATGTTATTTGCATGTTAGGTCTTTTGCCATCCTATGTTTACACTGCCTTCCACCTAAGATTGCTTGAAGTTCTTCACCTTAAACACATGCATGCAAGCATTCATGCATGTACTTGCACACACTAACATATGTAGTGTAAGTGTCGCATTGAAATCACGATAAAGACAATGACAAAACATTAACAATCCTAATTTTGATAGGTGTCAATTAATATCGAATTGATTAACCTCCAAATAGTTCAGTTTGATATTATCTCTTATTTTCTTGATTGTGAACAGCTCTGCTAATTTAGATGGTATCAGGATTATTTCCAATTGATTATGTGGTAATAAATGTATTTCTACCAAAATTAAAATTTATAATAAAACAATGCCAATAAAATCATTTTGTTTGCATACCATTTTGCACATTGGCTATTAGATTTACAATGTTATCCACCTTAATACAGTAAAAGTGT
Source organism: Thaumetopoea pityocampa (assembly GCA_017165845.1). Classification (NCBI taxonomy): domain Eukaryota; kingdom Metazoa; phylum Arthropoda; class Insecta; order Lepidoptera; family Notodontidae; genus Thaumetopoea; species Thaumetopoea pityocampa. Next base: position 49,682 of record WUAW01038570.1, on the reverse strand, counting down.
TAAGGGATTCTTTTGACATTTGTCAGGTAAGCAAACAAAATGCCATGGATGAACATAAGGTATGAATAATAATAATAATCATCATCATCACAATATTAATGTTTTTAGTTTATTAATGGTTTTAGTTAAAATTTCACAATTTAAATTCATATTTGTAGATTATTATATTTATCCCCCTTTTGATTAAGGGAGGTCCATGCACCTGTAGTGGGGAGGAATATAGACTAGGGACGGTGATGATGATTTATAGATCGTTAGATATAGATTATCGTACTTATAGACTACTAGCTGTTGCCTGCGGCTCCATCCGCATAGACCATGAACCAACATTATTCCAGTCTTGGGTTCAAATTAAAAAAAAAAAATGCGATTTATGTGCTCTCTTTTTTTATGATTTCAATAAAACATAGTCTAATATTTATTCCAGACTATATGCACTATATTGCTAAATGGTCCACGCGGGCGGAGTCAGGGGCAGCAGCTATACATATATTATCATAGTAAAATTGTTACTCATTATAGACCTGTAATACCTGTAATCTATCCATTTGTATTACTATTATAAAATGGTTAAATGTCAAATTTTGTAAAATCAAAAATATAAAAAAAAAAACTACCCAGATCGATTAATTAAGGGCTTCTGAAACCAAATCTCTTGATGTTTGTTTGTTTGTTCGAGCTTCACGCAAAAACCAACTGGTAAATTTTGGCCAAACTATTACAGTCTTAAAGGTACTGTTCTGACTTAAATATACGGCATGTTTCATCAAAATCGGTCCAGTAGATTGGAAGATACAGCTTGATCTCTGTTTTAATAGCCACTGTTAAGGTACAAGAGCTCAAGTAAAAGTGGTCAAAGGTTTTTCGTATAAATCTTAGATTGCTTCGGGATTTCCCATGAGGCGGAAATTAACCTGACCGACATTAACCTGGGCGCAGCCGCGGGCAAAAGCTAGTACTCTTATAAAATTGTTAAATATCAAATTTTGTAAATCAAAGATATTTAAAAAAAATCTAAGTTAAGGTCTTCTGTAACCAAATCCCTCAATGTTTGTTTGTTTGTTCGAGCTTCACGTAAAAATCAGCGCATAACTTTTATTCAAACTATTACACTCTTAAAGGTACTATTCCGACTTAAGTACTGCGGCTTGTTTCATCAAAATTGGTATAGTAGAATTGAAAATACAGCTTAGTCCCTGTTTTAGTAGCTGCCATTAAGGTACGAGAGCTCAAGTAAAAGCGGTACTAAGGCTTTTTATATATAAATTTATGATTTCTTGGGTTTCCCATGTATCAGAAAATCGACATTCATGCGGGCGGAGACGCGGGCAAAAGCTAGTACCTTTATAATTTTAATGATGTTATAATAATATTTTTTTATAGTGCGACTGTACATTTAGCAGTGAGGAAGCGTGCATAAATCATTATGAGGGAAGCCATATCATCCAGTCGGAGCACGATTATGTGGAAGTACATTCTCAAGACGATGAAGACGTTAAATTTAGGGAAATTCAGTACGGTGAAGATATTCCATACGAGGAAGTTCAATATGATGTGGTTCCATGTGATAAGACGACCAACGACGACGAGGAGCAATATTACGTTGTTAAGTGCGAGGACATAATTAACGATCAGTATGTTGTTCAGTGTGAATATATGAACGATGAGGATGTGGAGTATGAAGAAGTCCGCTATGAAGATGCTGAAGTGATCGATACTAAGGTACTATTAATAGTATAGTTTCAATTGTTTCTTTCTTCTCAGCACCCACAGTCAGTACATTTATTCGTGAATATTTTTGAAGAAAAAAAAGTAACAAATATCCGCCTGCGTAAAAATTTAATTTTTATTTATAATTTTCGTGTACCCAGTGTCATTCTCACAGTTAAGACGATTCTAACGACATCTCCCAAGCTAAAATCCATCAAGCCATTTAAGCCTAAACGACTTGATGGATTTTATATCACAACATTTCATTTGTCATTTCTTTGGCACGCGCTGTAGCTACAGAGCGTGCCAAATAAATATACATACATACATGCAGCGATTGTCAAACTTTTTGATCTCACGGACCAGTGAATTCATAATTTAAATCCCGCGGACTATTAATAAGATTAATTTAAGTGTTAAACATATTAAAAAAAAATTGTGATTAGGCTTGGGAAGCATCAGTATGGTGCCATTTAAAATGTTTGCGTACGTTCCTACTATTTCTCTTTGTACCATTTTTTCAGTTATTGTTATGAATAGAATTATGTTGTAAGTATATTCCACATTAATCTGGGGACCAGCGAAATTTTCTCACGGACCACTAGTGGTTTGCGAACCACCACTTTGGTGACCTCTGTACATGCAACATAACCCTCCTTCTGGCGCAGTTCGGTAAAAAGTAGTTTTTAACACGTGTCAGATGTTAATGTATAATGATCAGGTGAGTTTGACAGACGAGTAGTGATTTGTAGATGGTGAAAAATTCTTAAGTATGGGTTTTAGGTTAATTTTTTACAACCAAGTACAGCGCCCGTGTAACGCACTGTTAGATCCAACCGAATCGGAAAAAAAATCACGCCGTTTTCTTCTGCGGGAATCAAACCCCGGTCTCCCGCGTGTCAGGCGGGGTTACTGAACACTATATATACCGAAGAATTGGGGTAGGCAGAGACTACATCTTTCCACTTGCTACAAGCAAAGTGCTCCACTTTTCGCTCCCGCGGGAAACGAGCCGTTTCGGGTGACGAATTACGATACCGCCATTTTATAAGATTCAAAAGTGTCGAAGTTCCTCATTGCGCCCTTACGGCTTCGCCTATCCTTAGAAAGAATAATATAATACAATAGTAAAATTTTTAAATAGTAATTTTTCTTACTAGTAAAATTTAATTACTAGTAAAAGTTAATTACTAGTAAAATTTAATTATTAGTAAAAGATAATTACTAGTAAAATTTAATTACTTGTAAAATTCGCCGGAATTGTAAAAAAAAGCTAAAAATACTATATAAAAATAAAGTGCTAGAAAATTATTTACAAACACGAATTATTTGTACTGCATACAGTACAAATAATTCGTGTTTGTAAATTTTTCTAGCACTTTATTATTATATAGTATATTTAGCTTTTTTTTACAATGCGTTTCAAATGAGAATAGGATCGAGTTTGCGCCATATTGTGACGTCTTAGCTTTCAATTCAAACTAATAATGACTTTAAATAATTAAATATTATATTTGGCTAATTTAATATTATTTAAACGTATTTATTTAAATTTAATGTAAGACTTATTATTGAAAGTATTTTTTGCAAAAAGTACTTTTCAAGTGACATTTGACAGCTAGAGGTCATTGACGTTCCTATTCTTATTTGAATCGCATTGTACAACTGTGTAACAGAAATCATTTCACCTTGTGTAAGTCATTTATATCTTGTAGTGTTATTCTAATATTTTTGCACTGTATACTCAATCTATACTATTTTAGTCATCTGTAGATGCGGAGAAACTGATAAAAGAAGTGGATCCCACGAATGGTAATACCGGCAAGAAACAGACCAGGAGGAGGAAGAAGAATGCCAGCGTGACAAACAGTATAGTGTGTGAAGTGTGCGGGAAGAAGTGTTCAGTGAGTATACATACACTCACGCCGGTATCCCACAAGGGTAGGCAGAGACCACAGTTTGCCACACACTACGATCCTGACACACCTCTCTCGCCTCATCCACGTCTATACATCTTCTCATACACTTTCGTCGATTAAGGGTGCTACGAACTTGGCTTTTTTTGAAACAAGTTGTTGATATGGTTAAAGTTTTACCCGGGCGCCCTCTTCCGACACTTCCACTCACATTCGCCCGGTATATTCGTTTCGTCAGTCGAATCTCACTCATTGTTTCTAAATGACCAAATCATTCAGTGAGTATAAGTTCTACCAATATCGGTGCAGCACAGTGGGTGTTACAATTCATACTAAAGTAATACTGTTTTAACCCATTACCTGCCGCGATCCCCATTTGGGGATTCTGGAATTTTATGTACAGCTTTGTGCGGGTCAACCCTCGACTAGGTGGATTAGTAACCAAATAAAGGTCGCCTGTAATATATCCTATCAGGCCTGTGTCCGCCAGCGGTCGTCTGTAGCCTGATATGATGATGATGAATCAGTCCGTGAAAAGTCCACTGGACTGGACATGGGCCTCTTCCTCTAAAAGAAGGGAATCGCGCCACGAGCGTGCGGCCGACACACACCCCGTGTGTGGAAAGGATCGCATCGCCAGTGCGGCCAAACACACACCGTGTGTGCTCAAATTAACGTTTTTACTGTAACGTGTATTTATATATAATACTAGCTATTGCCCGCGGCGTCGCCCGCTTTAATGTCGGTTATCGTGGTATATGGAAGCTCCCGAATTAACTAGAGATTCACAAAAAAAAAAAAATTGCTGCTCGGCCGCACAGTTCAAAGAAATGCAAACGTTTGTGTTTCGCAGTACGCGAGTAGCGTCGCCGAGAACACATGAGTCGTGTTGCGCCGCATCCTCGTATAGAATTTTTTTACACACACCTGGTGTGCTTAGGCTGCACACACGGTGCATTATGAGAAACACACCGTGTGTGTTTGCAGCAGTCAAAGCGTTAATTATGCTGTGTTATTTCAGTCGAATGCAGCGCTAACGTACCACCTGAGGGTGCACACGGGGGAGAGGCCTTACAAATGCACCTGGTGTCCCAAATCGTTCGGTATGCCGCTGTACCTGCAGGTAATATTACAATTTGTTCAGCTTTATTAGTGTAGCGGCCATTGTTGACCGTGTGCATTCGATTTATTTTCAAAGTCGTTAGGTGTCAACTTGTATATTATTTTTAACTAGCATTTGCCCGCGGCTTCGCCTGCGTGAATGTCGGTTTTCTGCAACATGGGGAATCCCGACACAATCATAGATTTATATAAAAAGTCTGTGAACCACTTTTACTTGACCTCTCGTACCTAAGCGGCGGCTACTAAAGCAGGGATCAAGCTGTATCTTCAATTCTACTGGACCGATTTTGATGAAACATATTGCATTAATTAAGTGGGAATAGTACCTTTAAGACTGTATCATTTTAATCAAAATTTAACAGCTGGTTTCTGCGTGAAGCCCGAACAAACAAACATCGACGGATTCGGTTTCAGAAGCCCTTAATTAGTCGATCTGAGTAGTCTGTTTTTAAATATGTTTGATTTTTGAAAATTTGACATTTAACAATTTTATAATTATTTTTAAACTAAACGAATTAAAGTAATTTACAGTGATAGACTTCAACGTGTTATATTAATTTAATTTATTATTATTATAAAATGTTTTATTTTTTGTAATCTTATACAGTGTGATACCTTTTAAAACAATTGTCAATGTTTTAGAGTAAATTAGTGTTGTCACCTCCAGTGTGACGTACGAGTGAAGAGGCGGTCACTTCACGTATCTCTACTACAACTCAGCATCGTCAAAACATCAGCTGGGAACTCATTTAATGATTTACAATTGAACACTTGAATAAAGGCGCAGAATTGTCTTCATCATCATCATCCCCAGTCCATATCGTCCCCACGACAGGGGCACGGACCTCCCCTTATCAGGAGGGGAATTAGGCCATACTCTACCGCGCTGGCCTAGTGCGGGTATGCAGGTTTCCTCACGAAGTTTTCCTTCTCCGTTAAGTACATTGGTGTCTACAATGTAGACCGTACATAAATTACAAATAATAACTCAGTGTTACGGGACCGGGTTCGAACCCATGATCCTTCGATCGTAAGCCGTGTCTAAAACCACTACACCACGAATGAATTGTCTTCCGTTTAGAAAATTTAAAACGTTACAATGTTAAAACCTGTAATTGTTGCGTGATTCCAGAGTCACATCCGCACGCACACCGGGGAGCGCCCGTTCCAGTGCCCGTCGTGCCCCAAGGCGTTCATCAACAGGGCGGCCCTGCTGCGACACGACCGGGTGAGTCTTCACAGTCCACACCTACCCACCGATTTATGGGCGTATTGAAATGTAAAACTAGAAGTGTATTTGTTTACCATGTGGTATGTGTACCAAAGTGGTCCGGAGAGTCTCCTGGAAGAGTTGTTGCCTAGTCTTTTCTCGATACCCACACACACGCGCACGCGCAGGCGCATACGCATGCGCATGCGCATGCGCACATGCATACGCGCACACGCCCACGCACACGGAACATCTTCCGAACAGACGGATGCTATGTCTGGCGCGGCCCGCCACTGCCCTAACGGTTGATGTCGAGACGTTGTATGTACGCTAAGTCGCTATCAAACTTCATGCGCGTGATTCAGACTTCTAATGTCGTCACTCAAGGGCTGCGCCATCTGTTGAGGATGTGTGGTACTAGGTACGAAAGTAGATTACCTTAAGGCCAGGTACAGCAGTGGACTTGCAGTGGCCGGTGACCACGACGACAATTAATTATGTAATAAATATATAAAATATTTTTTTAGTCTTCATCGCCCGCTTGTTTGTCATCAGACCCATACTGGAATTAAGCCGTACAAGTGTCCGACGTGTGCGAAAACCTTCACACAGTCCAACTCCATGAAGCTGCACGTGAAAACCGTGCACCTGAAGATGCCGGCGCCGTACAAGAGCAAGACGAGACGGAAGATCGCCTCGGAGAGGGAGATGAGGCAATCGGCCATGTTGAATTCTTTGGAGGATGAGAATGATACTGCCGGTGAGTCCTTTACCTGCGTGCGAGGGCCCGCTCAGAACCTAAATGTAACCGCACGTTTAGAATATTTGCATGACGGTCTGGTAGACATAGTAATTCTGAGCTTTACCTGTATTATCTGTACCCGGGGTGGCCCAAATCGATCGATCGCGGCTGTTAGTCCAGTCGATCGTGGCTAGCCAAGAATATATAAGTTTAACTAGCTGTGCCCGCGACTCCGTCCGCGTGGACATTCGATAACAGCGAAAATATACATAAATTATTTTCTCCGATCTTAATAAGAATGAATGAAGATTGATAGACAGATGAAACAAACATCAAATGTTAGAGGAAGCTTGCCACAATGCAACAGTAAAAACCGCATTCAAATCGGTTTAGCCGTTTCTGAGATTAGCGTGCACAAACGCACAGACAAAATTTCTAAAACTTATATTTTTGGCTCCGGTAACATAACTACAACCTGTATGGATGTTTTTTTGAAAAAATATTCATTGTACAGACTCGGTTCGTTTACGATTTTATTATATGTATAGATATTCCTAATAATAATATTTATATGTAAAAAATACGCAAAATAGAGGGCGCTACGTGATCACCACCCACTACTGCGCGCATCACCTTGTTTTTTTTTAATCGCTACTCCATCGCGTTATTCATTTATAATGCCAAGAAGTATGTAACTGGTAGATCGCGCAGGGTCTCGTCAGTAAACAGTAGAGCTAGGGTCTAATCAAGTTGGCTACCCCTGATATATGCTATAACTATAGAACTACTGATATCTTCTATACATATGATAAAATCATAAACGAGTCGTGTCTGTAAAATGAATATTTTTTCAAAAAAACCATCCATACATTTTAGAAATTTTGTTTGTTTGTCTGTGCATTTGTGTACGCTAATTTCAGAAACGGCTGAACCGATTTGAGTACGGTTTTGACTGTTGCATTGTGGCAAGCTTCTTCTAACATTTGGTGTTTATTTCATTTATTATTCATTATTATTAAGATCGAACAAAATAATTTATGTATAATATCGCTCTTACCGACTACCCACGCGGACAGAGTCGCGGGCACAGCTGGTATACCATAAAACTGTAAATAGATCAAATCTTTACATTTAATATTTTTTGCAAA
>WUAW01038570.1:16871-29645 GCA_017165845.1 Thaumetopoea pityocampa | reverse complement strand
ACGTATATCTTACGTATATCTTACGTATATCTTACGTATATCTTACGTATATCTTACGTATATCTTACGTACATCTTACGTATATCTTCTTTTTATGTATATCGTAGCTTTACATATATCTTATTAACAATTATTATGCACATAATCTTCGAGGATAAATTTAATTTGTACATTTTTGAATGTATGTCTCTTCCAACTTTTTAATATCTGACAATTTTGTGTCTGAATAAAAACTCGGCTTGGATGATCCCTGATGCAGTCCATAAGATGAATAAGTGGCCAGTCAATGTTTCCAACCGTTCCATATATTAGTTACTTTCTGCGACTTTTTTCTTATCACCTATTCTTAGTCACTTATTCTCTTTAACCTCACTTCCAGTTTACAATTATCATAAAGACAATAATTACTACAAATATTTCAAAAACAATTTAGTTATAACATACTAATTGCTTTTGGGACATTTGCAAGCAACTCTCAGATGGAAAGCACTAACTTGTATGAAACACATATCTTCGAACTTCGTGAATGCCTCAAACTAGGTTATCGACACTGCACCCGCTCCTACTGCCTACAAAGGAACGCCGGAAGTTCTCTAATGAGATGAATAATTAAACAGCGCGTATATAAAGCTTCATTCAGGTAAGTATGTGATTAATTAAGGAATAGTTTTGGGCTTTGTTCATCGTACATTTAAATATTAATTGCGTCACGAAGATGAGCAGATTGTATTATATTCAGGTTAGAAATTGATTTGATTTTTCTGTTAGTAATTTTCACCTCTGCCGAATATTAGATGGCTGAATCATCCCAGTATCTAGTTTAAACCAACAACATGAAGGTCACCGTTGTTGATTATTCGTGCTTGCGCTGAACTTTAGGTTTCGCTTGGTGTATAAGAAGAATCACCATACGTATATTCGTAAATCCTGATTTAGGTTGGAAGACTTTAAAAAGAAAAGGAAGCACAGACACCATAGATGCAATAGCTTAATACATATAAACAAATATCGACAGTTGAAAGGTAATACGGTATAAGCGACAAAAACCAAATTGTTCAAGAGAGCGGTTTAAAGTTTGAAACTACAAAAAAATGGACATGGAATGGACTTTTTTTATTTATTGTCATATCGTGAAAATGGAAATAGCTCTAGAATCAAGAAAAACAAAAGTATTAATTGACAAAGCATTTATTTATTTCATCAACGTTGTTTTATGTGGTTTTATGCCGCTTAGATCAATAAATTGATCTTGATTAGGTCAAGCAATTGATTGAGTTTTTTACTTGGGTATAAGTGACAAAAAAGTCACTGTCTACAGTTCTAACCATGGTTCTAACCATAGAAGTAAGCGCATTCGAAAAAGCGGACAAATTTAAGCAGGATGGCATTCATAACTCATTTACGACCAAAATATCGCTTATGCCCGTCAACCTTTCAACTTCAATCGACGATATAAATTTACATTCTTCATTATAATCACCATCATATCAACGAAGCATGTCTACTGTTGGATATGGGCCTCCTACAATTATCGCCACACCAAGTGGCTGTGATCAATAGGAGAATTAAAACATCGGTCACCATCATCGGCCATCATCGACCATATTTCGAGATTGACTCGGATCACGCATTCCAGTGTTTAAAATATTATGTCTGAGATATTGGCTGTTTGATATATTGTGATGACATGTACATGTTTCGGTTCAAAGTATCCCATGGGTATGATTATAGTTATTAGTTGTATTTATTGTATTATTTTATTCTTAGTGGCCAGAAATTGAAAATATTTTTCACTGTAATAATAATGAAAGAGTCTGGTCGCAGTAACGGCAGATTAGGGAAACAAATCACGAGCAAAGTGGGAATTAAGTGTTATTTATTAAGCCGTTTTTGCGCTCTAAACATTTTATTATGTAATTGCTTTGACCGCAAAATATTATACGTTTGTTTACGTATGTCGTAGACTAAAAAATACTGTGGCATTTATGTATATACTGTGGATTTTTGTGATGTTTTTTTCTTAACCATCCTGTAACATTTATCTATAGTTTCTAAACACACACACACACACACACACACACACACACACACACACACACACACACACATATATATATATATATATATATATATATATTAGACTTTTTATGAAAAGTAACTAGCCTAGTATCCTAGTACAGAGTTCAATGACATGTAAATTGTATCTCTATACATACATACATACGTAAAATCACGTCTTTCTCCCTGGCTCTCTGGCCGGAATCGAACCCCGGTGTCCCGCGTGACAGGCGGGGATACTACCACTATACTACCGAATAATTGGGTAAGTAGAGACCACTACTTTCTACTTGCTATGATTGGCTATCCGTAGCCTACTTTTCGCCCTTGCGGGAAAAGAGACGCGTCGATTGGCGAACCACGAAGCCGCAATTTTTATAAGGTTCAAAAGCGTTAATGTTCCTCATTGCGTCCTCACGAAAAGGAAGAAAAGGAAATAGGGAAAGTGTATTGAGCAAGGAATATAGAAAAAAGGACTATAGGATATACGATACTATTATCTCGGAAGGAGTAAGAAGAGACCGTATACTTAAGTCTATTTGCCGGACAAGCTAAAAGACTAAGTACTCCTTGAACATATACCGTATCTTTATATCATATATTTAAATAAATAAATATAAATGTATACAAGTCGCCACACGTGATCTAATTAATTTTACCTTTTCTCTGTCTTTCTAATTTAACTATAGTTCTAAACTCAGCATAAAAGCATTTAGTAGTTTAGTCTTTCAAGTAAATAATTTCTTAAGATAAGCCGCTGATATTTTGATAATTTTCTGTGTGGTACCAGCATAATAATAGCGTCTATCCATCTCTTCACATAGGTGCTATAAAAACCAGCTAAGATGATGCACCAGGATGATGGACAGCAGCGTTATGCTGTTATTCAATCAAAATCTGCCTCTATCTCTACGAGTTGATAAAGATAATGAAGTTGATAATAGATAACAAACACATACATTGAGAGAAGTATTTTATATTGTCAAAAAAGGGATGTTATATAAGTTAAAAAGAAAAAAAAAAGATCGTCTCACCGTCTCTTAAACTCTGAAGGGCGATCTATGAATTTCAATGAGCGTGTAAGTAGTTACAACAATTTAGGTGCATAGTATAGAATATCAATAAATTTTCACTTATTAACAAGTTATATTAACGTCATATAATATTCATCACCATCATTCTAGGCCACATTAGTCTCCACTATAGGATCATGGACCCCCATTAGTCAGAAGAGGAATTACTCCGTAGTCTGCTACGCTGGCCTAGTGTGAGTTGATAGACTGCTTACACCCATGCGGTCATGCAGGTTTCCTCACGAAATTTTCCTTATTATTTGAGTAGATTGGTCTTCACATTGTAAACGGTAGATGAGTTTGAGATAACTCAGTCATATGGAACCGGAACCGAACCCACGATCTTTTAATCGCGAGTCATATCTAGTACAACTAGACCACCAATGCACTTCATATGATACTATCTAGTAGCATATTTACCATTTCCTTTTTGCAAGAACCTCACTAAAATATTCATGAGTAATGCACGCGAAGAGGGTTCAGAAATTCTCCACCTTTGTGTATGAGACACCTTCAAGGGGCGAACGTAATGCATTCACATTTTTTCCATTGCCACAAACAAACATCACAGGGATTTCTCTATCATATAGCAATTCAATTTTCTTTCATGTTTCTTCCTCGAAGTAATCTTGAATTTAGTGGTCAAAGAAATTCTACATGTTTCTTTCTTATTTTCTTTAGAAAGCTTTTTTTATGTCTTCGTGCTTGATTGAACTTCATTCCAAGTTTAAGAAAGAAAAACCTTCAGAGATGGAGAGGTAAGTACACTGCCACATTTTTTCATATATTACACTAATGATTTTTTTAAATTGTTTACTTACATTTATTATATTTTATTTTTTTATTAATTTGACGACTGATTTGTACATTGGTAGTGACCCTGCTTTCTGTGCCAATGAGTCCCGGGTTCGAATCATGGTATGGACTAAATTAACGCACAAATATCTGTATCAGAGTCATGGACGCATTATTCTATTTATGTATTGTATTTATCTATATAAGTATGTACATATATCGTTGTCTAGTTCCCAAGATACAGGGAATCTTAGATTAGGATAATGGGTGTGAAAGTGTTCATAATATTATAATTATTATATTATTTTATGTTTATGGTCAGGGAGTACTTAGTCTTTTAGCCTGTCCGGCAAATAAACTTAAGTATAAGCGGCCCCGGCCCCCCGAGTTACTACTGTCTCTTCCTACTCCTTCCGAGATAGTAGTATCCTATATCCTATAGTCCTTCACCTAAATTCCATATTCCTTTCTCAATACACCTTTCCCACCTCATCCTGTTTCCTTTCTTCTACAATACGCCGTGAGAATGCAATGAGAAGATTTAATACTTTTGAACTTTATAAAATGGCGGCGTCGTGGTTCGCCACCCGACACGTCTCATTGCCCGCGGAGGCGAAATGTGGGCTGCGGATGGCCACATTGCTACATCAAGCGATCGTAGCAGGTGGAAGTCAAGTGGTATCTGCCTACCCCAATGGGAAAGAGGCGTGATTGTATGTATATAGTATGTACTATGGTCTCTGCCTACCCTTATGGGATATCGTCGTGAGTGTATGTATGTATGTATGTATTTTATGTTTATAGCAAGCAGTCGTGATAATAATTTATGATAACTGATATTTGATGATAACTGTAGGCAATTATCATATATCATATCATACGTATAAAACCGACATATTTAGTATTAATCATTGATACACAATAATAGTGCATGGAACAAAAATGTTGTGTTGTGTAGCATTACGTCATAATTGTGTTAACGCTGTGCACCTACATATGCCACACGTACCTTTATTTGTATTACAGGGCAGACAATACCTACAGCCGGTTGCGGTTTAATCCTGGTCTCAGGCGTTGGATTACTCTGTCTCTCCAAGTAATATTGCTATGAAAGAATACTGATCGCTGATGCATCTCATTACCTTATGCCCGATATTTTAATAAAGTTAAAATAATGGATTTGAACACCGGTTTAAATAAAACTTTAATTCATTGTTTTAATATTTTTTCCTGAATCAATGAAATACGAGTAACAATTTTACACGAACTAACGGTTTCGTAAGTTATTTTATAGCATTTACATATGTACTAATCTGTCTTTCTTCAAGTGGAAATTTTAGTCCATGATATTACAGCAGCTTTTAATTTGGTGGACAATTGTCATATAACTCACGACGGCTACCTTTTGATGTATTGAAATATAGTATCGTCATTAAATTTTCATATTTAAATAAAACATTAAACAGTATTCTTACTATTCAAATACGCTAATATCCTTATTTCGATTAAATACTTATTTAGAAATAGAATTCAAATGAAATTAACTTTTGTTTTACTTTATTTTATACAGCAAAATATATGTAGTCTTTTTTTTCAAAAGCACATTTGATTATAATAATAATAATAATACTCTGAACACTTTCACGAACATTGATCTAGTCCCAAACTAAGATTCCCTCTAGTTTGGGTGCTAGACCATGTTATACATACGAGTACTTATAAATACGTCCATGACTCGAATAAAAACATCTGTGCTCATTATACAAAGCTTGTCCTTATCAGGATTCGAACCCGGGGCTCATTGGCACAGAAAATACGTCACCACCACATACCGATCAGTTGCCATTCTACGTCTTTATCTATTTTGTATTTTACAATTACAAATATATTTATGGTAAAGATAATATGATTGCCAACAATATTTAAATGGTCCAGATGTGTTGCCAATGATCTAAAGCATTGATACCTAAAATAGTTTATATCGACCCCAGGGGTCGACAATGACCTGCAAGTGGTCCACGTCAACTGCCAAAAACACATTTGACATTAATAAATTTATAACAGTATTATATTAACTACGCTTTGGGGGTCTATCCAAAAGTGAAAAACGTTACAAGGGGTCTACAAGATAAAAAATTAGAGGACCTCTGATCTAAAGTAATTATCCTGAGTTCATATTTCAACCCAGCCATTTCCCTAACCACTCTATTACGTACAATGGCTTTCATTTCTATCCTTTTCTTACTATAGAATCATATAAATTGCATTGGTAAAATGTCCGGTTAATAACTTGAAGAATATTTTGTAATGTTATAGTGGCACTACCTTCACTGTCTACCGTCTGTTACCGCCATAATTATAGCATCAAATTACCGCGTGAAGGGGTGCGGTTACACTACAGTTTACCTAGATTTGAGAAAGAACTAGGCGGTATAATATATCATTTTTCAAGATGGCGGTTGAAGCTAATCATAAATACATACATACACTCACGCCTTTTTCCCTGGCTCTCCGGCGGGGAAACGAACCCCGGTCTCCCGCGTTACAGGCAGGTATACTGACCACTATACTACCGAAGAATTGGGGTAAGCAGAGACCACTTCTTTCCGCTCGCTACGAGCAAAGTGGCTATCCGTGGCCCACTTTTCGCCCCCGCGAAAATTAGGATATGAAGCTAATCATCTGAGGTATAAATTATCTGTGGTACTTGGCAACGATAAAAATTGTTTGATTTTGTACACCAAGACCAAGCATGACGTTGTACACCATGATTTTAATGATTCTTCTGTCGGGTATCCCATAGGCATGCTTCAGAGTGGAATAATTCCAAAAACTCGAGCGCCTATTCATACGTGCGTTTCCGATAAGCTCATGTTGCAAACTGAACCAATGGTAGTGTGGCCACACACACATTAATTACCGCGGTAATCTTCTTTGATTGTGTAAAAAGACCGCCACTGGAGTTATTGTCTACCGTTAATTTACAATTTTACAATGCCAATGAATATGGCATATATTCATTGGCATTGTAAAATTATGGCCACAAATGTGGCTACACCTAGGTGTTGTTATAATTATGGCCATAGTTATCGCTTTATCACTGTAGTGTAGCCGTAGCATAAGACGTTTTTGCCCGCATGCAATAATGTTGAACAATAATGGCGGTTCTGCGCATGGCTCATTATTTAGTAAGTATAAAAAAACTATTTGGCGGGAATGCAATGTGAAACTTTAACTCTTTTGAACCTTATAAAAATGGTGGGAGACTAGGGTTCGATTCCTCGCCGGAGAGCCAGGGAAAAGACGAGATTGTACGTTTGTATCTATAAAACTATTATTGCGCATTCAAGAATTATTCTATATTCTGAATAGTATAAGCTACAGACATATTTAGACTATTTTTATTCATTTTTGTTTTTGTATTACCGGTATATCTAATATGTTATAGTATTATGAGTGAGATTCGATTGACGAAACGAATATACCGGGCAAATGTGGGTGGAAGTGTCGGAAGAGGGCGCCCAGGAAAAATTTAATTTTATCATATCAACAATTTGTTCCAAAAAGGCCAAGTTCGTAGCACCCTTAATCGACGAAAGCGTATGAGAAGATGTGTGGATGTAGGTGAGGCGAGAGAGGTGTGTCAGAATCGTAGTATGTAGCAAACTGTGGTCTCTGCCTCCCCTTATGGGATACCGGCGTGAGTGTATGTATGTATGTTATAGTATTAAGTAACTTAAAATTTTTATTTATTAAATAGATATTTATTATTTTTATGCCTTTACAAAAATATAGATTTTACGTAAAAAACGTTTACCAGAATTACAAGCCAGTATAATTGTATTTAAAACGGGTGATAATTTAGAGAACGCGATTACACGAGCGCCGAACTAAGTCCGGGCTTACCGCGGATTTACTGAACATCTGTGTACTCGAGTATAGGCCATTTCAACGTCACTTTGTACTGTTACTGAATGAACAACTAGCATTTGCCCGCGGCTCCGCCCGCGTAAAAGTCGGTTTTCCGCTACATGGGAAATCCCAAAACAATTATAGATTTATATATAAAAAATCCAAGAACCACTTTTACTTGAGCTCTCATACCTTAGCGGCGGCTATTAAAACAAGGATCAAACTGTATCTTCAATTTTAGTGGAACTATTTTGCTAAAACATACCACAGTATTTGATGGATTTTACATGAAGCTCGAACAAATAAACAAACCATCAAATATCGCCAGGTCTGCTTTCAGAAGCCCTTAATTAGTCGACCTGAGTAGTTTTCTTTATTAAATGGCTTTGAATTACAAAATTTGACATTTAACAATTGTATAATATTGTAATAGTAGATTAAATTGTCATATCCATTATGGTACATTGGTGGTATAGTGATGCTAGACATGACTTGCAATCGAAAAGTCATAGATTTAATCTCGGTTCTGTACCACCGAGTTATTTCTAATTCATGTACGGTTTACATTGTAAAAACCAATGTACTTAACGGAAAAGGAAAACTTCGTGAGGAAACCTGCATGCAGGCGTGGGTGTGTGAAATCTATTAACCCACACTAGGCCAGCGCGGTAGACTACAGCCTAACCCCCTTCTGATCAGGGGATGTCCGTGCCCCTGTAGTGGGGACTAGTATAGACTGGGGATAACGATGATAATCTATTGTGGTGATATATAAAGTTATAAGTTAATTATTAAACTACTACTAATAATTAATTAATAATTAACCTTAAATACGGTAAGCTAATATAATACTGCAAATATAACGTCAAAACGAGATAATAAATAAATAAAGTACATGAAGTAAAAATTGATAGTTATTACATCTATAATACATCTGTTATCTGAGCATCACCCAAACGTTAAAAAAGTTTAAAAAAGGAATTTATTAAACATTAAATCTGCCTTTACACATTGTGTATGAAGATTTAAATAAATAATATAAGAAATTATTTATCAGTCATGGCCTTTCTCCGTATGACTGCAGTATGCTCTCAATAAATAAATAATACATGAAATTATTTCTCAGTCATGGCCTTCCTCCGTGTGACTGCAGTGTGCTCTCAATAAATAAATAATATGTGAAATTATTTGTTAGTCATGACCTTTCTCCGTATGATTTCAGTGTGCTTACAATAAATAAATAATATGTGAAATTATTTGTCAGTCATGACCTTTCTCCGTATGACTTCAGTGTGCTCTCAATAAATAAATAATATGTGAAATTATTTGTCAGTCATGACCTTTTTCAGACTGCAAATCGTGCTCCCAAAGTGTGTTCTATATTTATAACGCTAGCCCACTTACGATTAGAAATGTCACGATTCATCACAGCTGTATCGCATGAAAATTGGCAGCACATCCTCAAGAGAATAAGCGATACATTAATCTTCTGTCCTTGTTTTTGTATTTTTTGGTAAACAATTAATATTGGTGTTAATTCTGCGGTAACAGAACTTAAATAAATTTCGGCTCTCTCTATCCTTTTTTAATGTCGAATGCCAAAACGAGAGAGCTACAATTTTGGTGCTGTCAGTTTTGTTTCTCGGTTGTTATCTCGGAACATATCGGCTAAAGATACGCAAAAACGCAACATTTTTTGTACCTTTTGACAGAAATATAGGTTGGTACTCGCTAACAATGTTTATTATCTCGTTTTGACGTTATACATTAGAAAAAGATAGGGAGAGACTAAATTTAGTTAATGCAATAATAACACAGAATTAGCACAATTGTCCATCATAGATCGTAAACATTTTAACTCATTTAAGGCATTTTTACTGTAAAAAAACAAATGTAGAAAAAATATTTTAAAGGTACAATGTTTATTTATATTAAATAATAAATCGTGATCATCAGCCGGTGCAAGTCCATTTCTGGACTCATGTCCAGAAATTGACTTCCACAAGACTTGTTCAGTAGATTGAACGGCTTGCGATCTCCAAGACAAGATGTATGTATGTATGTATGGACATCGCGGTAGTTGTTTGTTTAGTCGCATGACATTTTATAGTTTCCATCTTGTTTGGATGAGGTTCATACCTCCTCTAAACAAGGGAAGCATGTCCCGTAATCTCCACTCAGGTGTCTTGGAGATCGCAGTAATTGTTTGTTTAATTGCACGTCGACGTTGGTGCCTATCATCCTGGTGTATCCATAAGCTGGTTCTCAGAATAGCCACGGGGATAGATATTATGATGCTGGCATCACACAACAAATAATATTAAAAAAAGTATTTAAATATTATTCTCATCGGTTTGATAAAATAGAAAATATTTTAAAAGCAATAAAAGAAATAAAAGGTGAACAAAAATAGCCAAAGATCAGCATGAAATTGAAACAAACTGTAAGAGGCCTTTAACCCATTTAATTTTTTCGCAATACTACATACGCAATATTACATACGTTTTCATTTATATATTAATATTTTTAAGTCTTGGTAATAAAAGGGTTTTTATTTTATATTTATATAAATATATTGCATAAAATCTCAAAACTATCTAAAAAACCCTTCTTATTTATAATATAACATAAATTAGGTAGTAAGAAATAGGCTGTTAATAGATGCATTTACATAGGATTGAAGAAACAGTAGGATCATCACCAATGTATCAGGGTTCCTTGCATTAACGTATCACATCTAACTGTTCTTCAGTACGTAACACCGGTGAATATTCGCTAACATTAATACGGCTCGTGTAATACTTCGGATTGCATCGCGCTCGAAATGGTTGCAAACAGATAATAAATTCGGGATTAACGCGGATTTCACAGCGCCATCTGGTGGCCGCAGCGTGTGTCGCCCGTTTTAAAGTGATTCAAATAACAATGGCGTGTAAATGATATCATTTTGGGCTATATTCCTATTGAAATCGTGCACAACGATTCTTATTTATCTATACTAACGTTAACTTAATTATAATTGTGACACTGCTAACCGTTGAAACTTCATATAAAAGAAATCAATTTGAAAATTTAAATATCAATGGTTCCCCTCTATGCACTGATTTTTGAGAATTTTTACGAGACGAGGAGAATTTTAACTCGCCATCTATAGAACCTCAGGCTAGTTACATATACAGTACTCCTTCTCGGTGATCGCTTGAACAAACCACTTTTGACGCA
This sequence comes from Thaumetopoea pityocampa, assembly GCA_017165845.1. NCBI lineage: Eukaryota > Metazoa > Arthropoda > Insecta > Lepidoptera > Notodontidae > Thaumetopoea > Thaumetopoea pityocampa. The sequence continues at coordinate 18,585 of WUAW01038570.1, read as the reverse complement.
GAGATTATTTATTAAGAACATTCACAAACCATGGTGACTGCTTGTATTTTTAGTTGGCACTTTATTACAAGGTCAGGGAGTACTTAGTCTTTTAACCTGTCCAATAAATAGACTTATGTTAATTATACGGGTAAGCGACCCCGGCCACTGTCTCTTCTTACTCCTTCCGAGATAGTACCTGTATCCTATAATCCTTTTCCTAAATTCCGTATTCCTTGTTCTATATACCTTTCCTACCCCCATCCTCTTTCCTTTCCTCTTCACTAAGCCGTCAGAACGCAATGAGAAACTTTTGAACACTTTTGAACCTTATAAAATGGTGGCGTCGTGGTTCACCATCTGACACGTCTGGTTGCCCGCGGGGTCGAAATGTAAGCTGCGGATAGCCACTTTGCTACATTAAACGATCATAGCAGGTGGAAAGAAGTGGTCTCTGCCTACCCTTATGGGATATCAGCGTGAGTATATGTATGTATATATGTACTTTAATATTAGTGTGGATTTGGACTAGTTGTTGGCAACGCCTTGGTTCATATGGGTTCATATGTTATGTTATGTTAATAAATATAATCTTAGGGCATATCCTAGGACTTACTTTCACTACGTACCTATTTTCAAAAAATCTTTTAATGCTTAATTAAATCCCAAACACTTTCGAATTATCTAAACTTCAACATTTGTAATATTTGGGGGATTACAGATTACGTCCTTAATAATTCACTAACAAACAATTGAATTACGACAAAGTCACAGACATTAAGGGGAAAGTGCAATCGTAAGGCTCCCTTTGTGTGAGACACCGTGAGTGGGACATTTTAAGTGACTGCCGCTTTAAGAACTATTGTCTCTATGCAGAAATGGTTTCAGTTTGTATGGAAATAGGCTATCGAGCGCTGGATCCATTTGCTGGGAGTATGAGAGAGCTTGTTGTACGTATGCATGCATTTTGAGGGAACTTTTATAAATGCACGGTGAATATTGCACTTCTGAAATAGTGTTAGATTTTATAACTTCATACAAAGTATACACCAATTTGTACTCTGTCTTGGATCATTATCATCATCCCCAGTCCATATCGTCCTCACTACAGGGGCACGGACCTCCCCTGATTAGGATGCAGGTTTTCTCACGAAATTTTCCTTCTCCGTTAAGTATATTGGTGTCTACAATGTAGACCGTACATGAATTACAAATAATAACTGAGTGGTACGGGACCAGGATTCGAACCCACGACCCTTCGATCGTAAGCCGCGTCTATAACCACTATACCACCAAAACACTGTCTTGAATATATCATCATTATTATCAGTCCGTTGAAGTCCACTTTTAGAAATGAGACTTCTCCTCAAAAAGGAGGGATTTGCCGTAATCTCCATACTTGGCGGAGATATTAAAGATTACAGTGGGTGTTGGTTAGATATATGGATAATGATGCTGTTCATTATCCTGATACATCACCTACCTGGTTTGGCAGACTTCAAACGCTATCTAGAAAATCTCTAAGGCATATGGGATTCCTCACCATGTTTCTACGGCTTTTAAAGCGAGTAATAAATAATTATCAAATTATTAATACGAGTATAATTCCAAAAAATCAGAGGTGCTTTTTATTCTAACTCGAGGTCAAAGTTTTATTACTAAATTATAACTGGTTGTATTCTGAGATGTTTACCGTTTTATTCTGAGACGAAACAGATATGTAGATAGATAGATG
>WUAW01038569.1:28384-43224 GCA_017165845.1 Thaumetopoea pityocampa | reverse complement strand
GTTTCGTCCAAAAAGAATATATTTCGTTTGTCTTCTCTGAATTTTCTTATGGCTCTCAAATATTTCACTCGACATTCAACAATGTTTGGTCTCTCTATTAAAAGGGATCACCTCGATTTACATTTTTTAAATGAATATCCCAGTTTGTGCAAAAGTTCTCTTAAAAAGTTAATCCGCTATCTAAAATATTATCCTCTTTTAACACAGCATTTAGTTTTCGTAGACTTGGAATTTTTTTCTCTACCGTATAAAACTGATTTATTTTTCTACTTATCACTCCTAAATCAAAATCATCAACTTGTATTTTCTTTTTTATTTCTTTTGGTCTCCGCGGAGAACTAAATTTTGCTACCCCTGTATTTTGCAAGGAAGTTTTACTTTCAGCAATCACTCTCCTTACACTTCGTTTTGATATCCCTGTTGCTTCTGCTACTAATTTATGTATATTCGCATCAGTTTTATATTCTAAATTATTGACATCGGCTTTCCGTTTTTTAAAAAACGTATGCACTTTAAATATTATTTCCTTAGATTGTCTTTTTATCGGCGGACTCATCTCGCTATTGCAATCTCGTGTGCCGCACTGAGTAATGACAGCAAGCGCCCCCGCCTCTCCGTCCCACCGCTCACACACCTAAGGCGCGGCCAACTAGTTCCGCGCGCACTATAGACAACGATATACATACTAATATAAATAAATACTAATTACATATATACTAGATAAATACACCCATGACTCGGATACAAACATTTGTACTCATTACATAAAGTTTGCCCCCTACCGGATTTCGAACCCAGGACTCATTGGCACAGTAATGAGCATCACTGCCACTATGCCAATCTATCGACAGTAAAAAAAAATAAAGAAAATGAAAACAAATCTCTATTCAATATAATAATAGATACGGACACCAAATCAAAATAAAAAGTTGGCCTCAATTTGTTCGCGTACTGAGTCCACGTTCTAATAATTAATTTATTTCCTAACTACACCAAAACATACATATTAAAAAAAATACGTACCACTTTCTGATGAAAAAATAAATCATTTTGACGTAAACATTCGATGTTTTTAAGTATATACGAATTATGTAATATTAACACAGTCTTTCTATAATTAGATACTTATTCCCGTTATTATGATTCATGCACAATCCGGGAACAATTTTCTAGTAGACTTTATCCGATACGTAAATTTATACGAAACGAATAACGCTGACAGATTAATTACCAACTTTGCATTAATCTCGACTTCTGTCTTTGACAAGAACGAAGTTATTAAAAACTTATAAAAATATATACCATCATGACATTCAACATCCCATTTTCAGATTAATACTTTTTTTTAAAATAAATGTATGTATAATACATTCATATTAAAAGAGAGAGAAAACGTAAAATTGATATGACTAATCTTCCATTAAGCACAGACGAAATAATTTTTAGATATGGCAATGAAAATCCTGATGTGTGCCGTAATAGTCTAAAAAGTAATTACGTAATCAATGACTTGTTTGTATTATTTTTTTTTATTCCAAGTGCTTCAATTAATAAAGTTACATATGTATTTGAAGCCAGTCTTTATTATTATCTTATCTTACTTTATGCATATATAACACGAATATAGTATTGACCACTTTCGTATGGTACGAAGAACCAAGTTTAAACTAGACAAAATGAGAACACGAAATATTCCAGAGAGTATCTTCGAAATATTTTATCCTTTACATTTTATAACATCGTAAATCCGTATGGAATCATGAAAGGTCCAATTTGCAAGGAAAAATATCTGACGGGTACTATGATAGAACGAATTTCAATTTGTATAGTATCGTCTTTTATATAACAAAAAGCTTACGTTACTCACGAATACGCTCGTAAAAAGAATGTAAAGTTTGTATTTTCTATTTCTCGCTTTTTTGCATAATCCTAGGAGACATTTACTTTCAGTGGAAATAACATTCTAATTTTAAGACATTTTATACTTTTTCTAATTCTAGAACATTTTGTACTGAGACTATTTCAGCAAAATAATAGAATTAGCTGTTGCTCACGCCTCTGCCCGCGTGGTCTATTTACCAACTCAGAAACCTTCCCGAGAATCCTCTCGTTCAGAAATTTAATCAAAAAAGCATGCATTATCAAAACTTCTTTATTTTTAACCGATAAAACATTGTAAACATACTCTAAATCATACTCCAGACTATATGCAATATATAATCGAAAACTCTGTCAACATCCGTTCAGTACTTTTTGTGTGATCTTATTTCAAAGAGACAGACAGACAAGCAAATATTCAAAACTAAATATTGTTTTGGTCTTTTTCTTATAGGAAAGTATATATTTAAACTTTTCAAAAAACATTCAATTTACAGATTTGATTCAATTATGTTTTATTACATAATAGTATAGAAGATACTTTTATGTAACACAGAATCTTATGTTGCGTTTGTAGTATGCATTTTGTTTCATATTAAAAAAAAAATTAAAGCTTATTCAAAAATGGAAATAAGGACTATTTTCAAATAGTCTAAATAAGGAATGATATAGATTGTGTCTGTAAGATCTAGCAGTGCCGAAAAATAGAAGCTCTTCTATATGCCGGAAAGTAGTAGATACAAGTAAGCAATAGATACAAGCGTTATTATACAGTTAACTTGTATTTATGCTAATCACTTTATAAACATTTTCAACATAATTGAGTTTTTTTTTCAAATAAATTGGTCAAGGGATCAATAATTGTATATATCAATATTTAAAATATCGCCATCTGTTAAACATGCACGGTACTTCTGTGACATAACGTTGACTATCGCTACAAGAGAGATAGATAACGTAGTCGCACTTATCTGGACATATCTTAACACCTTTTTATCTGCTTGTCCTGCCACCAAAAAGTACAGATATATGTACATACATGCACGTACGTGGTACAATATTAGTTACCAACGCATATCAAAGCTCATTTCTCTGCGTCTTCATGTAACAAGAGGCATAATTGAAATCTTAGATGTGTACGTGTCAGCCACTCCGTGCTAATTGCCAATGAAAGACGCATGAGTTGCCTTCGATATAAAATTACTAGAAGTGACTTCAATTCGATTCTGCCGAAATAGAAACAAAAACGCCACTTTGTTGATTCAAAAAATTAATATCTTTTTCTCACTCAATTAACTTCAAATGCTTATATTTTTTTATAGTTATATGTCATATTTAGATCATGATAAAACATTCGCAACGATTTGTAAAGTAAATACTAACAATTTATCATTTATACTCTTAGTTCCCAAAGTGAAGGTTCCAGGTGACCCCCAGGGGTCCACGGGAGACTCGACAGGGGTCTAATAAGGGGTTAGATCTAATCTTCACATTTTTTGTCGAGTTTTGCGAATATGGTAGAAATGTAGCTGCAAGGGGTCCACTGGAACCAGCTAAATTTTGAAAGTTGTCTATGAGAAAAAAAGTCTGGGAACCTCTGATCTATACCATAGATACCCAAAGTGGTCTATATCGACCCACAGGGGCGACAATGATCTGCAAGGAATCCAGGCCAGTTGTAAAAATACATTTAAAGTTGATCATTTTGTAAAAATTCAATATTAGCAGAGAGTCTACCCAAAAGCGAAAAAAATGGCAAATGGTCCACGAGAAAAAAAGTTTGAGGACCTCTGATATGTACTATAATTAAAATTGTAAAGGTCGGAAAATTTGCTTATTTTGTTTTTCGCGAAAATAATGGAATCTAAATTGGTTATTTTTTAAAAATGACGTCTATCTGTGTGTTATCATTACTTCATCAAGAGATAATGGCTATGATATAGGCTTGCTGTATGGCGCCGGCATCATAATAGGATCCACTCCATCTTTTACCATGAATGCAGTGAGAATCAGCTAAGAGATTTACCGGGATAATAGGCAGCGATGTCATCCTGTGATACAACGAAAATACTGCGAGCCCCAAAACGCCTACCAAAGGCGGAGACTAAGGCAAGTTCCTCCTTTTTATGGAAGAGGCTCATGTAGAGCAATAAAAACTTACTGGCTAATGATGATAATAAAGTCCAGCAGAGCACGTGCCCCGGCTGATATGATGATTATAACATATTATATAAAAGAATAAGTTGAATCATCATCCCCACAGTCCATATCGACCTCACTACAGGGGCGGGCACGGACCTCCCCTAATCAGGAGGGAGATTAGGCCGTAGTCTACCGTGATGGCCTAATAACGAGTTGATAGACTTCACACACCCATGCGGGCATCATGCAGGTTTCCTCACGAAGTTCTCCGTTAAGTACATTGGTGTCTACAATGTAGACCGTACATGAATTACAAATAATAACTCAGTGGTACGGGACCGGGTTCAAACCCACGACCCTTCGATCGTAAGCCGTCTCTAAAAGCAGTACACCACAAATGCAAGTTGAATCTTATATTTAAACTATAATCACATCCAGAAAATTATAACTACACGACGGATGTAATTGGTCGAGCACACAAGTGTGTGCGGCGATGAGTGGATGTAGGTCTAATGTGTTAAGACTGGCCACACACTAGACATCTTCATACGCGTACTGTTGGCAACACTTTTTTTTAAACTTCGTAATTTATTTGAGTTTTTACTGATAACGTTCTATCAGTCTGTGGTCCTCTGGAATGTGCTTCGTAAGCAGCATTTGGTAACAAACCGACCTTAATACTATGATTAGTGTTGCCCAAAAAAAAACAGTCTTGGGCATGCGCAAAACTGGTAGAAAGATAGTTAAATTATTATTTTAGGAAAGCAGTGACAACTTTTTTATTTTTATACACTTTATATACATAACTACATACAGGTGTGCGCGTGCTCATGCGCGATAAAAAGTAATATATAATCTTTCAGTTCAATTTTCACCCGTTTCTAGACGTCAGAATAATTTGAAACTTTAATTAAGCTATTTTAAAAATAAAACTATTGTAGTTTAAAAAATCTAAAAATAAAATTATGCTTTAAAACACGCTTTTATAGAACACGAGAGGTTCAAATAGTTCAGTTCGACAGAGTTGTGGAACATCCTATCGTTGTTGAACAAAAACTTTATGATTAAAGATTATCTTTTACTTTTTAGTTCACCACCTCCACCACCACCACCACCCACGAGTTATGGAAGTCCATTGCTAAACATAGGCTTCCTCCATAAAAGAGTAGAATTTATTTATTTATTTACACTTCATACATAAAACATGTACAGGCGGACTTAATGCTTTAGTCATTTTCTACCAGTCAACCTAAAAGTAATACATTACATTAAAAAAAATTGGCTTAAAATAAAAGAATAAAAGGAAAAAAGGAATTGGCTGTACAAAGCAAGTTTTTTAGTCATGTTTATAAAAGTGTAATTTCACTTTTTTCAAGTACTTTCTTATACTCTCGCGTCTATCATTACTGGAGGGATAGGCACAGGTAACCGTTTTAGAATCCCATATATTAATTACCGAATGTTAATGAATTCTATAAAATCTGTGCGTAACGAACCCGTTCTTGAGTACAAAATTAGTTTCTGAATTTATTTTTATTCATTAAAAGCAGGTGATAATCGCACGCATTATGATTATCACTAGAAAATTATAATAATTTTGTTGTCAATGCTGATATAAATCTAAAATAATATAATCTATACTATTATAAAATTGTTAAATGTCATATTTTCAAAAATCAAGGACATTTAAAAACAAAATATTCAGGTCGACTATTTAAGGGGCTTCTGAAATCAAATTCGTCGATGTTTGTTTGTTTGCTCGGGCTTCACGCAAAAACCAGCACGAGATTTTAGTTAAACTGTTACAGTCTTAAAGGCATTATTCCGACTTAAATACTTCGGCATGTTATATCATCAAAATCGGTCCAGTAGAATTCAAAATACAGCTTGATCCCTGTAGATGCTCGTAGCTGCTGTTAAGGTACGAGAGTTCAAGTAAAAGTGGTACTAAGGCCTTTTATATAAATCTATGATTGTGTCAGGATTTCCCATGTAGCGGAAAACCGACATTCACGCGGGCAGTGCCGGGAGAAGTAGCTAGTACTGTAATAACTTTTCATGCATGTGCATTATTAACATGCGCTCTGCCTAGCATGGCGTGCATGGGGCAGGCGCAGTGGCCGGCGCGACGTTCTAGTGGCCTTAGCATGAATCAACCCAGATGAACAAAACGATATTAACAACACATGGCGTATTTATAAGAAATTAAACTTTATCGACGTCAATATAAGATGTATAGTTATTTTAGGATTAGGAAAGTTTAACATATTATTGCATGGTAACACTAATACTGATACACCGGCCTGGATTCCAATATCCTTGAATATCGCAGTACCTAGGCACTTGCTCAGTGTCGGTAAAGATACTTCATACGGAATTTTGTATCGGTGCAATTTGTTGTAATTAAAAACAAATTAAGTAGTTTTCTTAAACAACAAGAGCAAAAAATATATATGGTTTTATTTGCTTTTATTAATGGAGTAATGGTTTTATCAAACATATATAAGTCATGTCGCTTAGTGCCTCTCAACTTACTGAAGTTTTTATTTCTATGTAACAGATCAATTATACAATGTCTACTGTTTCACTGTAAACCTGACCTTGTAGCCTGACACGTGTTTTTAGAAGAACGTAGGTACAATCAGTATAGTAAGTAGCTAAAAAATTTAAATAAAACAAAGAGCAATTGACTCCTCAAAATTTATTTTATCGCCATCTAAATAGATAAAATGCAATGGGACCTGTTTTGTAAGGGATATTGGAGATTCACTTAAACCACAGCTTCTTTGTACGCCATTTTTATTTAAGAGCCAAAGTATATGTAAGTGATGTGACATTTCTTATATTAAGATTAGGGTTGTCCATTAACAATCAACTATTACTATTTTTCACATAACAGGACCTATTTAGGCCCCATTGCTTGCAATGCAACTACGATAGCGCTTTACAGATCTTCATACATTTTTCGAAGGTTGATTGAGGTGTGGTCTTTAGCGTCTTGAGCAAATTTTCTTTTATTAGCTAACCCATTACAAAGACTATTGAATTGTTTGGATATTACATTTGTAAACTGAAACCCTTGCTTGCATGTCTCGTCTCCAGTTTTTATTGTACCAAGCTGGGGACGTGGAAGTTCGCGTAATTCGATTTTCAGCAATCTGCTTTCAATGCTCTTATTAAACAAAATTAAACTTTTTCGTAACTGATCTTTTTCATGCTCAAAATATCTGTTATGATGTTATGAATAGACTTAAAAGACATTTTCATCTCTTAATACCACTCCTGAGACTCATACGACCATTTTGAGCACCCCTTTCATGATTTTTATATGTTTTCATTATTCTTAGCCATCGAAGATTAACCTACTGGTTAATCTTCAAATTAATTACCAATTCTCGGCCTTTGTTTATACTAGCTTTTGCCTGCGGCTCCGCTCGCGTGAATGTCGATTTTCCGCTACATAGAAAATCCCGATAAAACCATAAATTTATATAAAAAGCTTTAGGACCACTTTTACATGACCTCTCGTACCTTAACGACAGCTACTAAAACAGGGATCAAGCTGTATCAATTCGGAATACTACCTTTAAGACTGTAACAGTTTAATCAAAATCTACTTGCTGGTTTTTGTGTGAAGCCGGAACAAACAAACAAACAAACATCGACGTATTTGGTTTCAGAAGCCCTTAGGTAGTCGATCTGAGAAGTTTATTTATAAAATCTTTGATTTTTGAAAATTTGACATTTAAAAATTTTATAATAGTATAGATTATACCCTCATCATCATGTAGGCTACCATAGACGTCCTCAGCTGCATATAAAATGCGGCTTGTTTCACCAAAATCGGTCCAGTAGAAATAAAGATACAGCCTGATACTTGTTTTAGTAGCCGCCGCTAAGGTACGAGAGGTCAAGTAAAAGTGTTTTAATGTTTTTTATATAAATCTATGATTATGTCAGGATGTTGTGGAAAACCGACATTCATGCGGGCGGAGCCGCGGGCGAAAGCTAGTTTAATATAATATATTTTATTCTGAACAATTCCACACATTGATGTAGCCTTTAAACTAGGATTCCCTGTATCTTGGGTACTAGTAATACCCTAACTGATACATACATATATAGGTAAATACGTCGATGACTGGGCTACAAATGATTATGCTTATCATATAAAGTTTGTCCGCAACCGAGATTTGAACTCAGGACACATTGACAGAGAAATTAGTCACCAACACTGTTCCAATTAGTCGTATTCTGTACCTTTAATGAGTTCTGTACTAAACATTGAATTATTATTTTTGCAGCCAGTCACTGGATACCCGTCAAGCAACGTAAATTTGCCAACAGTTTTGTAGTTTAATAGAAGCTAAACATCATCATTATCATCACTACAAGGGCACAAACTTCCCCTAATCAGGATCATTTTACTAATATTTTAATAAATAAATCAAAGTTATCTTAAAAACTTACTGAATCACCTTTAGTAGTTCATAATTCTCTACGTCTTACCTGCAATCAAAAAATTAATTCAGATAAGGTGTGAATATCTTTGCCTGCAATAAAAAAAAATTCAAAGTATAAACTTAAGGATTATAAATTACCTCGTAAATTAGAATTAAAAAGACACATGTCTTTTTATTAAACCTTAATTAAAACTTTGCTCAACCCCGGCGCTATGTTTTGAAAAAGGAATACGTAATAAATTTAAATTCATTAGTGTGCAAATTCACACAGTACCCGAAAGAGGCGTATAAATATAAAAAAAGCAAAATGTTGCCAATTTACATAAAATTCCTTTGGCTAAAATTTGTCTGGTTCGCGATGCGGTGTGTTTGACGGTGTCAGATTATTTTGCCATGTTGTGAAATATGTGGCTGGCCTGACAAGGAGATGCCGCTTTACCGCTTCTATTTAATTCAAAGGATATGCTGCTGTACCATGATCACTATAGGTAACAAATTCTCGAGATCGATAAAGTTATAATAAGTTCGTAAGGCAATAATTATCATAACGTTTCGATTTTTATTTGTTTTGATGATTCTTTCAATCTTTATTATCCTACCAAATGCTTCTAATAATAAAGTGAACGAGTCTTAAAATATTCGATTGAAAATTGAAAAGATTCACATTTAGACGTTATAATATTACTTGCATAAGTGTTAAAGATATAATCAATGCTCTCTACTAACTATATACTATAGTTTAGTTTTCTATTACATACATGTAGTCACGTTTTTTTCGCTAGCTCTCTAGAATCGAAGCCCAGTCTCCCGCGTGACAGGCGGGTATACTGAGCACTATACTACCGAAGAATTGAGGTAGGCAGAGACCACTTCTTTACACTTGCTACGAGCAAAGTGGCTATCCATAGTCCACTTTTCGCCCCTGTGGGAAACAAGACATGTCATGTGGCGAACTACGACGCCATCACTACTAATACTGTTTTTAAAATTTAGTTGTTTAGTTGACAGATAAATTATGTGTGTAGAAACGTACAGGTATAGTGTACCTATGTAGCTAGTTTTCTCTTCTGTTACCTCCATCTTTATATGTACACAATACCATGTTATAATTTTAGCTGTATCGAATAAACTATTTCTTTCTTCAACAGCCTTTGGTTTTTTTTTTGTAAAGGTGACGTAAGAGATAAATAACTTATTTGTTATCAGTAATATCACCTTGTATAGGTGACATAAAATAATAATAATAATATTACAAATGTGAAATTTTGTATTTATGTTTGTTACTCAATCACGAGTAAACCTTAGAACAGATCTGGATGAAACTTAGCACACAGGGTACACGACATGTCGTGGATTAAAACATAAGACTTTTTAACCCAGTAATGCGTTCCCGTTGGAAAATAATTCAACTTTAATATTATTTTAACTTTTCATGCGGGCAACACTGCGGACAGGAGCTAGTTATTACTAAACTAAATTAAAAACGTTACTATTTAGAAACGTATTGACCTGTTCTATCCGACCTCCCTATTTATTTATTTATACCTTCATACACGTTACTGTGACATATTGATGTATTTGGATTGTTTGTGTCTGTATTTCTCTCCGATGTGGCTCAAATAATTGCAAAGCTGAAGCACTGGCAGGGTGTGATACACCAAAGGCTCGCAGGACCAATGAACGTTAGGATACTAAGTGTGGTAGTGACGCCACAATCGGAAAGCGTGTAGTGTGGGCCGACCGCCGACTAAGGGGGCGTCCATTAATCACGTGGTGTTTTAGCTAATTTTTAATCCCCCTCCCCCGGCGATACGTGGTGAAGTTTTGTCCCCTACCCAAAATCACGTGTATTCTTTGATACAAAGTATTTTAAAATCACGCGCCGTTTTTTTGTTTAGAAATCGCGCGCTCAATGAAAAAATAAATGCACGTGATATCTCGCTACAACCCCCCCCCCCCTTTCTGTTTATGACATTTCGTGATTTTGTCCGAACCCCCTCCCCCCTTATGACATTTCGTGATTTTGTCCGAACCCCCTCCCCCCTTTCGAGCCTCACGTAATTAATGGACGCTCCCTAAGTGGACCGATGAGTTAAGGTTGCGGGTAATTGGTGATGCAGGCGGCTCATACTCGCTCAGCTGGCGACCATTACAGGAGGCCTATGTCCAGCAGTGTGCTGATATGATAATGATGATGATTATCGTATCTAATAAATTAATCATTTTCTATCAGGCAATATTTAGATGATGCAAAGGTAACTCACTCAAAAGGTCGCTAGTCGGTAAGTCAGACATGAACTAAGCTAGTACACATAATTCGTTTAAATATCACAACTGTATAAATTTCAATGTACAATGAACAATAAAGAGATCTAAAATCAAACAAATAAAGCTCAAAAGGCTAAAAAAATTACTAAAAAAAACTCAATATCTAATCAGAGCTCGTATACTCATTAAGCAAATACAAACATTTTCAGAGTTAGCAGACTACGCGTAATCATGACAAATGATCGCTCTGGGTCATTAGCCGTCCCGCGCGAAAATGCCCTTCGCCGCCCTAAACAAACACAACAAATTAAATTTCTAATATACATGTTCAAAAGCTACACCACCAGCGATAAAAATGAAAGGAATCAGGATCGGTGAGATTTGATTGACCAAACGAATATACCGGGCGAATGTGAGTGGAGGTGTCGGAAGATGGCACCCACGAAAATCTACCTTGTTCAAGTCAACAATTTGTTACAAAATGATCAATCTCGTAACACCTTTAACCGACGAAAGTGTATGAAAAGATATGAAAGATTTGGATGTGGATGAGGCCAGAGAGGTGTGTCATGATCGTAGCATGTGGCAAACTGTGGTCTCTGCCTTTTTTTACGTGTGGAAAATGCCTGATCGCATACCGATGTGTTGAAGCCATGACACAGCAGCTATGTGGGGCTTGCTCCCACTAAAAACCACACGTCCCTCTGGCCCTTATGTCCGGCTGCAGGGGTTACGAGAGTATACGTCCACGATGCAAGCAGGCCTAGTCCACTCACCAACGGACCCCATCTTTATTCAGGAAGCAAACTGTAATTTCTGCCTACCCTTGTGGGATACCGGCGTGAATGTAGGTATGTATATATAAATTTTACTAGCTAAGAGAACGTTAACGAGTTGTACTAAAAGTTGCTATAATGTAATTTATCGTCGCGCCTTGTCTTCCCACCGCGAATGTCGGATAAATTGACCAAGCAATAAACCCGGACAAAGGATATCATTATTCTGCGATTCAGTGGAAATTTATTAAGATCTTCAAGGAAAACATTTCGTTTACATAACGTGTACATTTGTGAAAACCATTACAATTACACAAGACAGCACAAATAAACTGCGACTTTATCTAACACGATTCTGAACCGCTTGATTGATCTTAAATGATTGTTAGGTGTAAGCATTGCAGGTTTTAGCACAGTGTGGGACGGCCATCTACGAGATGGACCGACGACCCGGTGAGGATTGCTGGGTCTCGTGGATGCAGGTGGCTATTGACCGGTCGCGCTGAAGTTCGATTGGAGAGCCCTATGTTCAGCAGTGGACAGCGACGGGCTGAAATGATGATGATGATGATTGTTAGGTACTCGTTCATTGATACTATTTTAATCTTGAGCTATTTTAAACGCTTGTTGATGACCGGCAAACAGTAATGCGTCATTCTCTATGGACAGCTACATTTATCTACATACAATTATAAAATTGTTAAATGTCAAATTTTCAATCGATAATTAAGGGCTTCTGAAACTAAATCTGATGATATTTGTTTGTTTGTTCGGGTTTCACGCAAAAATCAGCTGGTAGATCTTGGTTAATCTATTACAGTCTTAAAAGTACTTATTCCAACTTAAAAACTGCAGCATGTTTCATCAAAATCGGTCCAGTGAAATTGAAGATACAGTTTGATCCTGTTTTAGTAGCCGCCGTTAAAGTACGAGAGAGAGCTCAAGAAAAAGTGGTCTGAGGCTTTTCATACTAATCTATGACTGTTTTGATAATTCCCATGTAGCGGAAAACCGATATTCACGCGGGCGGAGCCGCGGACAAAAGCTAGTACAAGACTGCGTTTTTAAAATATGTATGCAAATCAATTACCCACAATCTACTACCAAAACAATCCGCTTATGCTTTAAATCCGTATGGATAACATAGAAGTACTGCAATCATTGACCTAATAGAGATATAGACGTAACGTCTAGTACAAAACTGACGACAAAAATGTCCGCAGTTTACGTATACATACCTCTATCATTGAATAGTTTAATTTAAAAACTACTGCTTATAACGTAGTGCTTAAAATCCTATACAATGTTAAATAATAAACACAATAGCATACATTTGGAGTTTCGTCTATTGTCGGTAATCTTCAAAAAAACTGAGAACAAAGAAGTGCATGCGGTGGATTCGTGCACTTCTTTGATGAGGACGTTTTTCGCCCGGCAATCGTGTGCCTACAGATATATGGTCTAACACTGCAATGCTTTAGATCAAAGCATTTAATTAGTGCACGTTGCTGATGACCTACGGACCCGATAGATTGCCACTGACTATGGTAATAAGGAAGCTCAAGGTCAACCAATGAGCAATTGGAAAAGTTATAATCGGAATTTTTCTGTGCTATAGAATTCAAAATGGGGAGATCCGTAAAAATAACAGAATCAGCGATGTAGCTGTTGGTTGGGGTTCCAAGTTGAAGTGGCAGCGGGCGGCTGACGGACATTAGGCCTCTAAAATAATGGAACAGCAACTCCGAACCAGAAAAAATGCTCTGGCTTGACAACCAACCAGGTGGACCGGTGAATTAAGATCGCGAGTAACCAGTGAAAGGAGCTCACAGTCGCTTGGCGTAGTGATCATTAACGAAGGTCTATTTCCAACAGTGAACTTGTCTTAGGTGCTATTATGATGATGAAAACAAATTATTTGACAATTATTCTATGTAGTTGTTAGTATGATATCTCTTCTATTAAAGATACTAAAGTTTAACGAAAACGTTTGTTGGTTTATTCTTCTTTTAGTTATCTACAGATCAACACACATATATAGGCACAGACATCGGCTTCTTTTCCTAACCGAATAACGCGCGGAACTCATCGAACAGTACAAATATGTTGTCCATGCGACCGGTACCTTAAGCAAATGCTAGTCATATATATGTTAGCATTAATATCTATAAAAACTCACCCTGTTCCTAAAAGGGTATAGTCTAAAATATGTGTAGTCACCCTGACCGATCATTTCAGAAATAGCGTGATAAAGACTCGATGTAAGTTGAAGCATGGTATGGTGACAAGTATCGAGAAAGGAATATTCCAACGGTTTAGTATTTTAGAAAGCATGAGTGAGGTTCGTATTACGAAACGAATATATCGAGCAAATGTGAGTGGAGTCGTAAAAGGGCGCCCAGGAAAAATTTGCCTTGATCTTATCAACAACTTGTTTAAAGATTAAATTCGTAGCACCCTTAATCGACGAAAGGGTATGAAAAAAATATAAGATATAAATAATTGTGAATAACGTGTGTCAGTATTGTAATATTTGATAAATTTTGGTATCTGCCCACCCCTATGAAATACCAGCATAATTGTATCTCATTAAAATTATTTAATATTTAATGAACCGAAATCGTAACCAAATAGGCGTAAGCATTTCAACACATTATGAAAAATTACATCCATGTCATCAAATGAAAATTTCAAGTAAATACAGTCAGTAAATACCATAATCTCATAAAGGTCCGAAACCGTTGTGGCAACCGTTAAGCTACAATGTTATAATCATAATAATGAAAACATAATGAAGAGAATCTTTAAAGTACCTCTAAATGAAGACATTAACATTTAATTTAGGCACAATGATCTTTTAGGCTTAATTACAATCGCTGCGGGTGAGATGATGGTGCCGAATGCCGGTGCCGATGGGCTGGTGTGGGTGGCTCGTAAACGCTGATGAATGCAGCTGTACAGTCAATATCAATACAATACATTTAACATCCACACAGTTTTAAGCTAAATCCAAACCTGTCAAAAAGGAACAAGTAGAAATGACTACAACTGAACGTAATACACCTGCACACTTACGCATGATAATGGATTGATAAACACATATAGTGTTGTCTATGCAAGACCGACGCGAGACTCATCCAATCTTGATCTTGTATCAATAAATCACGTTTAGTAGTGTTGCCTATGCAAGAACGATACGAGACTCACCCAGTCTTGATTTTGAATCAATAAATCACGTTTAGTAGTGTTGCCTATGCAAGAACGATACGGGACTCACCCAATCTTGATTTTGGATCAATTAATCACGTTTAGT
>WUAW01038569.1:6933-28225 GCA_017165845.1 Thaumetopoea pityocampa | reverse complement strand
AGTGTTGCCTATGCAAGAGCGATACGAGACTCACCCAGTCTTGATTTTGAATCAATTAATCACGTTTAGTAGTGTTGCCTACGCAAGACCGATGCGAGACTCACCAAGTCGTGATTTTGAATCAATAAATGTTAATCAATTAATGTAGTGTTGCCTATGCAAGAGCGATACGAGTCTCGCCTAGTATTGATTTTGAATCAATACATCACGTTTAACAGTGTTGTCTATTCAAGAGCGATACGAAATTCACCCAGGCTTGATCTTGCAACAATAAATCAGGTTTAGTGATGTTGTCTATTAAATATCGAGACGAGACTCGCCCAGTCTTGGTCTTGCATCGGTATGTCAGATTTTAATAGTGTTGTTGTCTTACATATAAGAACCCAAACGAGACTCACCCAGTCTTGATCTTGCATTAACAAATCAAATTTTAGTGGTGCTACCTACGCAATACCGAGACGAAACTCATTCAGTCTTGGTCTTGCACTTGCTATAAGAATCTCGCAAGTCTCGCGAGACCAAATCAGTACTTAACGAACTATTATGTTCTTATACTTATCGAACTAGGTTCTATTCAGTATTTATAAAGAACTTGTTAAAACCTAGGACTTCACGATATTGTGGTGATGATAATGATTCATAACCTATCTCCATTCTCGGTATTCCTTCTGTCAGTCTTTATAATGTAATTCCATCACAATCTACTGCGATCTTCAAGACGTCTGCCAAGCGTGGAGCTTATGACAAATCCCTCCTTTTAAGGAGAGGCCCGTGCCCAAAACGGACTTGTACGGGCTGGTGAACAAGAATATGATGAAAAAAATCTCCGTATAATGTGGGTGTACNCATCCCCAGTCCATATCGTCCCCACTACAGGGGCACGGACCTCCCCTGATCAGGAGGGAGATTAGGCCGTAATCTACCGCGCTAGCCTAATGCGGGTTGGTAGACTTCACACACCCATGCGGGCATGCAGGTTTCCTCACGAAGTTTTCCTTCACCGTTAAGTACATTGGTGTCTACAATGTAGACCGTACATGAATTATAAATAATAACTCAATGGTACGAGACCGAGATTCAAACCCACAACCCTTCGATCGTAAGCCGTGTCTAAAACCACTAATAAATAAATGTATGTTATTTAACTATCCACCCTAATCATGCTAAAAATATAGCCAAAATAAACATTTTGAAAGAAAGAAAGAAAGAAAACGTTTATTTGATACAGCTATAATAATGATACAGAAAGAGAAAAAAAAAATAACTGTACCAAATGCGAATTCAGCTCAGCGTTCGCATTGGCATTTCACTGTTTTAATTTTATTTTAAAGGTTTAATGTTACTTCTATTCATAATGAAGAACAAAGATTTCCTCTAAAAATTAACCCTCATTATATAGCGCCCCAGGTGGCTTACAGTCATAAAAAATATCCAAGAACCTGTTCCGAATTAATACCATTTCCTGTATAGTTATAAATTGGACAACGTGCCCTACCGGGCACAGTTATCGACTAAACACTATACACTTTGTTTCTACACATTATTTATTACTTTAAACTTTTTAAATTTCTATTAATATCACTTTTTGTTATTTCCAGTCCTTTGTTTGAATTAAATTACGTAAAAAATTTAAAAAAAAATGTCCTATCACTGGAAGAATTTCTCCAATGTAGTACAATAGATGTCGCTACTAAATCATAAATCGCGATATGGTTTCGTCGTGTAAATTTATTCTAGTGTAATATTTGAACGTAAAAAGTTCATACTCAGCGATTTATGGATGTCGATTTGCAATAAGTTCATTAATTCTTATCTAGATTATTCTAATTGTAATTGATTATTATAATGATATGATATTATAATATCTAGCTATCGTAACATAATTTTAATAGTACAATTAAAATGTCAATTACTTAATCCCAGTAGGAACTGATCATTATTGACGAATGATTCAGTAGTAGTAACTCTGCTTTCTGTGCCAAATGGGGACCGAGTTTCGAATCTGTTAGGGACAAACTTTGTGTGATGAGCTCGAATGTTTTTATCCGAGTCATGGATGTTTATTTATATGTATATGTACTAGCTTTTGCCCGTGGCTCCGTCCGGGTGAATATTAGTTGTCTGCTACATGGGAAATCCTGACACAATCATAAATTTATAGAATAGAATAGAATAAACTTTATTGCACACACATTTAAATAGGACAAACAATTATTACAATAACATACATAAAATGTGCACAAAGGCGACCTTATCGCGAAGACGCAATTTCTTCCAGGCAACCTCTTAAATAGGATAAGAAAAATTAATGAATTGGGCAGTAGACAATGCGCGCAGAATTAATAACGTTAATAACGTTATTGGATACTTATAATAATAATAGAATTAAATAAAGAAACATAATACTATTAAGCAGTAAATAAGAGAAAGTGATTTAGCTTGTCATACTGGGAGTGGCAGAGCATTCCACAACCGGGCAGCCTGGGTCGCAAAGGACTGATCGTAAAATCTTGTGGAATGCTCCGTTAGATTCAGAACTAAGTTCTCCTACGATTAATGATTTATACAAAAAGCTTTAGAACCACTTTAACTTGACCTCTCGTATCTTAACGGCGGCTACTAAAACAGGGATCAGGCTGTATCTTCAATTCTACTGGACCGATTTTGATGAAACATACTGCAGTATTTAAGTCGGAATAATACCTTTAAGACTGTAACAGTTTAACCAAAATCTACCCGCTAGTTTTTGCGTGCATCCCGAATAAACAAACAAACAAACATAGAGGGATTTGGTTTCTTTGGAGAAGTCCTTAAATAGGAGAACTGAGTAGTTTGTTTTTAAATATATTTGATTTTTGAAAATTTGACATTTAACAATTTTATAATGGTAATAGATAAATTAGCATTTATCTATATATTTAGTAGTTGTATAGTACCCCAAACACAAAGAGCCCTAATTTGAGGCTAAATAAATATATGTAAAATGTGTTCACCTTTCTTAATATCTGCATATAATATAAATTCATAAAAAAGTATCCACAATGTTATATTGTTATTATTATTATTTACCTATCAACTCCTTATTCAAATCAATATAATAAGATAAAAATCGATACGTTTAGGTGAAAAACAGCGCAAATCCCTTCACTCCCTATAACCTCCATCAGATCAAGACCTAGACACCATGGTGTTACATTGATATCAGTTTTATACACGTATAGAACAATTTAAATATTAATTTTCAGTCAATTCCGATAGACGGAACTCGTTCAACAATGACTTGCAAGATTCATAGACAACAACTAAAAGATACTTGCGAAAATATAATTTAAAATGTTATCTCGCAGCCCTGTACGAAATTTGACAGAAACAGAATGAAGGTAATGACACGTTATTTCGTGTAATTGTGTTCATTCTATTCAGCCAGCAATATATCGATCAGCGGTCGACGGCTTGCGACATCACTATTCGGAATGGTGGGTGTTCAGGTAATATACAAGTACTAGCTTTTGCCCGCGGCTCCGCCCGCGTGAATGTCTATATTCTTCGGCTACGTGGAAAATCTCAAAACAATCATAGATTTATATAAAAAGCATATGAACCACTTTTGCTTGACCTTTCGTACCTTAACAGCGGCTACTAAAACAGGGATCAAGCTGTACTGAATTCTAATTTATTTAAATTCTACTGGACCCATTTTGATGAAACATGCCGCAGTATTTAAGTTGGAATAGTAAGACTGTAATAGATTGAGCATAATCTACCCGCTAGTTTTTGCGTGAAGCTGGAATAAACAAACAAACAAACATAGATGTATTTGGTTTCAGAAGCCCTTAATTAGTCGATCTAAGTGGTTTGTTTTTAAACATCTTTGATTTTTGAAAATTTGACATTTAACAATTTTATAATAGTATAGATAGATTGTACAACAAGGACATAAAGTAAGTCATTTTATCTATTGCAGCGAGCAATAATTTATTACAATAATATTTGTACATGGAAACTGAAAATAGTATATCATCCTCAGCTCGTAGAAGTCCATTGCTAGACATGAGATTCTTCCTTAAAAAGGTGGGATTTGCCATAATCTCCTCCGCGATGTTCTTAAGCAGCCTATGGGTTTCCACCAGCTCAGTATAAACAGATGGGTAGATAATATTAAGGTCGGGGAGTACTTAGTCTGTTAGCCTGTCCGGCAAATAGACTTAAGTATACGGGTAAGCGACCTCGGCCCCCCGAGCTACTACCGTCTCTTACTACTCCTTCCGAGATAGTATCCTCTATCCTATAATCCTATTCCATATTCCTTGTTCAATACACCTTTCCTACCTCATCCTTTTTCCTTTCCCCTCCATTAAGTCGCGGGAACGCAATGAGGAAATTTAACATTTTTAACCTTATAAAATGGCGCGGTCGTGGTTCGCCACCCGATATGTCTCGTTGCCCGCGGGGGCAAAATGTGGGCTGCGGATAGTCACTCTGCTAGATTGAACGATTGTAGCAGGTGGAAAGAAGTGGATAGTCACACTGCCTACTTCATGGGAAAGAGGCGTGACTGTATGTATGTATGTAGTATATACTATGGTCTCTGCTGACCCTTATGGGATATCGGCATGATGTATGTATGTATGTATAATATTATTTATTGACACACTAAGAAACAATATATAGAAAGAGAAAACACACACACACACACGCTCTACTCGTAACACCCCAACTATGTAACTCGGCTTACTTACCTCAACGGTTTTATATCACAGTCATACACCCCATTTTCCAAAGCGATTGGGTGGAAATATAACACTGACATTATAAATGAACGTCACAATGAATAAAAAATTTGTTGTGAATTTTTCTAAACGCTGCTGTATCTTTTAAATTTCCTACAGAAAACGAGCTAAGAAAAATAGCTATCAAAGTGTATATAATAAAACATTTTTTTTAATTTCGTTGTTTATACACATCCTTAGCTGTTTTTTTTTATATTTTATTTACAGACTACAGGTAAAATAACGACCCATTATGACCCATAATGACGAGACTATAAGCATAACAACTCGATCCTCGGGAATAGCAACGCATCTACAGCACATTAGGATCAGAAACAGAAAAATGGAGAAATATCAATATATTAGTTACGACATGGCAAAGAAATGAAATTAGATATGAAATGAAATAATATATATTTATTTGCGTGAAAATGATATATAGAAAGTGTTGTTAAGAAAAAAATGAGAAGCATCACAATCTACCTATTAAAGACGTGCAAGTAGTCAATAGTCACTATGTCCCATTCGGAAAAATCTAACATGCATAGAAACCACAAATATTGACCATAAAATGTCTAGCTGTACCTACTATAAAGCTAAATATTTGAGTGTTCCATTAATTTATGGAGCAAAATCTTATGAACAACGTGTCCATTTACAATTCTCTGTTAAAGAGAAACGAAAACAAACAATTTTGATGCTATTTGTGACAAGAATTGGATCACTTGAATTCAGAATGTGCGAAAACTATTTTCGTGAAAGCGCGGATAACCCCTTCAAATAGTGGCAAGACTTGGCTTGATACAAAACAAAGCTATGCTCTGTGTAATCTTAAAAAAGGTATCATTCAATATCAGCTTTGTTCCTGAAGAAAACCATCCATTTGAAAGGGTTTTGTTCTATACCGTAAGAATGCCATGGTGTACACAATTGTTTAACAAGTCGGTAAAAATTAATAGCTTTGCTGGAAATCTACTCTCTTACTGACTCATATTAAGTCTTGTAATATTACCGCAAAGAATAATATAATTATGATAATAGTCGAACCGAAAATATGCAACCCCCCTAGCAAAGTTGACATTCGACAATCGTTATCGCTAATAGAAACGTAAAAAATGTATTGGAATGACACTTCTAATTTCCAAGTCACACGTGACTTATCGAATAGAAATGTCATTCTAATACATTTTTTCCTTTCTATTAGCGATAACGATTGTCGAATGTCAACTTAGTTAAGGGGGCAGGTTTAAAAAATATACGCAGAATTAAAAATATAGAAAGGTACATTGGTGGTCTAGAACAGAGGTCGTCAAACTTTTTGTCTTGTAGACCACTTGTAATATAAAGTAATATATGTCTTTCTCTTTTGGGTAGACCCCCAAAGCGTAGTTAATATATATTTTTTTGTAAATTTGTTAACTTTAAATGTGTCTTTGAGGAGCTCTGCTTTATCTGGTTTTCACAACATCCATGAGAAAAGACGGAGTGACGCCATTATAAAGGCGGGTGTCACGCAACAATTTGGGGATGGTCTTATTATGACACACTTTTTGCTCTGACTTAATAACTATTAATTAGACATGTTATTGTGTTAAATAACTGGGCAGTTCATTCAGTGAGTGTTTCGCCAGACGGGGTCGACGACCATACGTATGATTGTTTGAAATGTACACGTCCCGAGGTCAGGAGATGACTCAACCCGTCATTCAGGTCTGTTATTAGTCTGCAGGCACTCCCCGTCATTAAGTGCGAACTCCGCTACGAAGACGTTCGTTAGTTTAATCATTATAGCGATTTTAGTAAAGGAAGTGTATTTTGTGGCTAGAATTATACACGTATATAATTTGCATTCGAAATTTATATGTTGATTATAGTTTACATGACAGGCTAGATATATATGTTACTAAATTGAGCTTGCTGATGACAGGTGTGTTGATTAAAAACTTAATTTCTGTTATTATCGTTGATGTAATAATATACATACACACGCCGACATCTCGTAGGGGTGGGCAGACCACAGTTCGCCGCATACTACGATCCTGACATACCTTCCTCGCCTTGTCCACATTGATAAGTCTCTTCACTTCCGTCGATTAAGGGTACATCGAACTTGACCTTTTTTAAAGAAGTTTTTGATTAGATCAAGGTAATTTTTCCTGAGCGCCCTTTTCCGACCCTTCCACTCGCATTTACCCTGTATATTCATTTCGTCAATCAAATTTCATTCAACTTTTTCACTCAACCTTTCTAAGTAATCAAATTATTGGACACTCTTTCTCGATCCTTGTCACCACATTATGCTTCAGCACCGGTCTTTTATCATGCTATTCCTATATACATATTTAGCTGGTTAACGTTTCTAAGGCTTTTCGTTTCCACGGAAAACTAAAAAAAAACATGAATCGATTTAAAACAAAACTTCAAGAATACAGCTACTGTGCCGATAATTATAATTTCACTTCTGATTTTCGCAAATATTTTAATAAGTTTATATTAAATTAAATATTTTTTAACTGCTGATATTTTTAATGCTAAGTGTTTATTTTGAGTTCGGGTAAGCAAACAGCTAATTGTATGTCTGTTTTAGTGGGTAGTTTGATAATTAAAGTCATCTCGACTTCGTTGCTTCATTGATACAACATAGCGGTGGGATCGAACCCGACTTTAAGACTGGTGCCTAAAACCTGTAAATAAGAATAGTTATCATTTTAATTGCACTTCCGCTTACATGATATTTTAAACGTTGTCAAATCTACTGATATTAGAGTAATGTTTTGTTTTATTTTTGTTAATTGTTCAGTTTTAAATCTAATGATTTTTTTCGTTGATTTAAAACTCTAACATGTAGAGATACGGTTCATATTAGCTTGACCCACACGACGAGGTGCCTTGCAGATTAATAAAAATGTTAGGCAAACAACGCTGTGCAAACTAAAATGTGCTTTATTGGGTCGCGGTCAGAGTCGCTGTTTAATTTTTTTTTCGGAGAGTACGTCTTCTGTTCTCTTTCTTCTGTGCCACTGCTCACATACACACGGCCAATGATTTCCGCGCGGACGTGCACAACCTCTTGTGCTATCACTGTTTCATGTATTAAAATAATAATAATAAATAATGTATAATATTATATTAAAATAATAATAAATAAAACTCTCTACTATAATGATTCATTGTAAGCAAGTCACAGTATCATGTCGGATGAAAATAAACACCGTTACTCATATGCGTTAATATCTGTTTCTCCACGTACTGAATTTCGAAACGTTTCCCGTCGTGTCTTGTAACGTTGACTCGGCTCAGTAACCTAAAAATGCATTATTCCCGCAACTACAGTCCAACCCGGTTAAATTTTATTAATATGCTAAGCTTTTACGACTACGCGTTTCAGTTTCCGTGCTAAAAACATACGTACACGTAAAATTATCAGCGGCTCAGTGTAACTAAACCTTTAGCGCACACGACCGCGACGAGAATTGATAGCTAGTTTACCGAGTTTTCGTCGAAATATGATTATCTAATAAAAAAATTTAATTAAAAAGGAATTATAGAATATACTAGCTTTTACCCGCGGCTCCGCCCACGTGAATATCGGTTTTCCGTTACACGGGAAATACCGAAAAATCATAGATGTATTTATATGTTATAGAAAAAGCCTTAGAACCACTTTTGAGTTCTCGTACGTTAACAGCGGTTACTAAAACAGGGATCGAGTTGTATCTTCAATTCTACTAGACCGACTTTGATGAAACATGCTGCAATATTTAAGCGAAATAGTACCTTTAAGACTGTAATAGTTTGATCAAAATCTACCCTCTGGTTTTTGCGTGAAGCTCGAACAAACAAACAAACAATCATCAACGGATTTGGTTTCCGAAGCCCTTAATTAGTCGATCTGAGTAGTTTGTTTTAAATATCTTTGATTTTACAAAATTTGATATTTAACAATTTTATAATATAATACTATATATTATTGTTGAATATATTATATATAATATATTCAACACATCATCATTATATTGGTAGTCTAATGGCCCTAGACACGACTAGCGATCGAATATCCCGATCCTAGTCCCGTACTCTCATTGAAATAACTCTACGGAGTAAACTATTGTAAACACTAATCTATTCGACGGAGAGGGAAAACTTCGTGGGGAAACCTGCGTGCCCGCACGAGTGTGTGAAGTCTACCACTGGGAAGTAGACTACGGCCTAATACGTACGAAATTACTGTACATTTATGTAATCTGAACTGATTCTGAGGACAGGATCCGTCTTGTCCCTGAAAAAAGAATTTTGCAAAACCAGAAATAAATAAAAAAGATTAACATAAGATTAGTGACAACGTGCTGATGACATAAGAATCTTCGATGTAGTGTAAAAGGTCAGAAATGGAATGCACTAGCTGACGCTTACAAATAATGTCATCATAAGTCATGTCCTTTTCAATGCCTCAAAAAGCCTGTTTTAGTTCTAACCAATGATAGCTGAGCGGTTAAGCAATTATATAGTATCTATTTACATGTGCAATATTCAAAGAACCAGTTTTCACCTCTAAAACTAATCGTAAGAAAATCGCAAATAAAAACAAGGAAATTACTATTTGATTGTTGAAGTTATACTATTTTAGAATGATTTTAGATGCGTTAGGAGAAAATGATGAGAATGAATTATGAAAATGCGCGTACACCCTGCAACAAAAAATTCACATAATGAACTCAGTCGTGAAGTTAGCCACAAATGCACAAATACGAAACAATCAACTGTTACTTTTATTTGAATACAAAAATTCAATAAGCTGTCAGTTGACAATATATATATATATATATATATATAAGCTAAAAAGGATAATTTTCTTACGCGCTTATATAAATAAATACATGCAGCATCTTTTACGCACTGTAGTGTGTACACAGAATCCGAAACACGGTAAACCCACAAAAAACTCTAATGTCAGTAATTACATCTAGCATCAGGCAGCTGTAACAATCTTCTTGTTATTGTTATTCAGTCTGGGGTTTACGGAAAGATATGTATATATGTATTCTTAAGTTTCCGAACGACCCATACTTTTCGAATTGGATTCAATGACTATCTAATCTCTCTCTCGATATAATATTAATGCATACAAAAACCAAAGCACCTAGAGGACTCAAGACGCAAGATCAAAACTTTTGTCAACATTGTGTATGTACATTACGAGCTGGATGATACAAACGATCGGTCTTGATCTTGAAACATTTATCTTGATTGAGAGCCCTACTTGTTCTATTCAAGCATCTCTCTATCAACTGTGACTAATATGACATTAAATTGTCGAACAATGTTAGACATATATAATTTGTATGCCGATTTTAGTTCTGCGAATATCCACTTGGAGCGCTGAACAAATTTTATACGTTTATGCTAAATTTGTAACATCAAAATGATTGTCTTGTAAGAATATATAGTCATGGTAGGGAGTTTTGGCAACCAGAGTGAACATCATCTAAGGTTTTATATTACTTTATTTTGATTTTTGATATGTAAATGTAGTATTGTTTTGTGTATCAATCGTCAATAATCGTGAACTATATTAAAATATAGAAGTAAAACTGTGCATAACACTGCAAAGTGACCGTATTTTTTCAAGGCAATAGGCCTGCAAGAACTTTAAACTAGTTAACACGGTAATCGTCGGATTGACTTTGAAACTTCCAGTTTCCTTCCTGGTAATGGACGAAGTTCCTATGTGATGCCGCAGACATTATAAGGATATCACTCCATCTCTTTCTATGGATGTTGGGAGAACCGGCTACGGGATACCTCAGGTTAAAAGGCAGCAGCGTCATAATAAAGCGATTTAGCTAAAATCAAGTACGGCCTCGAAGGCGCCTGCCTTAATCTGCACTAATTACGGCAAATCCCTCCTCTTTTACACGCTTTATATTAGCTTGACTTGTATCTATGTAACGGAATCTTTGGACACGATTTTCACCCACTTAAAACCATCGGATCGACTTGAAACTGGATACTTCTAAATGACCGATTAAATTATTGTATTGTCATACAATAATTTCATAATTTTTTTCAAATATCCTGGCCAGGATCATCGGGATATTAAAAAAACCCCGAACTAAAAACTGAATAATAAATAATAGTTTAAAAAAACTAAAACAACACGCTTTATAAGAAAACCGAATTAAAAAATAAAAAAAATAATTTTACAATCCAAAGCGTGGAGTGCGCTATATCAATTAATATATTTGATAATCAACAGATATTGTCAAAAGTAAAGTCTCCAAGAAGAAAACGTAAGTCATAAAAAGCACCCCACTCTTTTGATAGTAAAATTATTTTTTATTTTTTAGTTCGATTTTCTTATAAAACGTGTTGTTTTAGCTTTTTTAAACTATTATTTATTGTGGACATGGGCGCCCATATGATGATGATGAATAAACGATGATATGTATATACATATGTAAATGCACTTAACCTCCTGAGGCCTGACAGGTCAAATACGGTACATCAAAAATAAAAAAATATAGAACATATCTCCGAACATATCACGTCGGCATTCGACTACAGACCGAATTTTCTATATTTGACACATCGACTAATAAATATATTTTTTTTTCTATACATTTTTATATGAGTCTGGGTCATATTAAGGCTCAAAGTTTGACAGTTGCACATTAGAATTTATATGACTCAGTCTCAGGAGGTTAATATTAAATATAAAAGTTTTTTAATCCTATAAACTTTTCTAAAGATATTAAATAAAATTAACTTTTTCAACCAATAAAAACCTTTAAAACATCACTATTTTCTTTGCCTTCCAATTTAATAAAATATTCTGCGCGACAGCCCAGACCACTCGCAGTGCACCACTATGCACAGCACGTATGAAACGAACGTTAAATTTTATCTATTCGTACTCAATCCATCGATTGAATTATATTAATTTTCACTGCAAATAAAATACATACATACATACACTCGGGCCGGTACCCATAGTTCGCCACATATTACAATCCTGACACACCTCTCTCGCCTCTACCACATTTATACATCTTTTCATACGCTTTCGTCGATTGATGGTGCTACGAACTTGCCTTTTGAAACTAGTCGTTGATTTGATCAAGGTAGATATTCCTGGTCGCCTTTTTTCGACACTTCCACTCACATTTGCCCGGTATACTCGTTTTATCGTTCGAATCTCACTCATCCTTACTAAATGACCAAACCATTGGAGCATTCCTTTCTAGATCCTTGTCACCACATCATACTTCAGCTTACTTTAGCGTAAATAAAATGTTGTTTAAACATGTTGTTTAAATAGGGTTTATCTTAACACTAGAAACTTTATCTATATAAAATCATCATGATCATTTCAGCCCCTAGCTCTCCACTGCTGAACATAGGCCTCTCCAATCGAATTCCAGCGCGACCGGTCCATAGCCACCTGCATCCAACGAGACCCAGCGATCCTCAGCAGGTCGTCGGTCCATCTCGTAGGCGGCCGACCCACACTGCGCTTGCTAGTACGTGGTCTATACGTCCCACACTGCGCTTGCTAGTACGTGGTCTATACGTCCCACACTGCGCTTGCTAGTACGTGGTCTATATAAAATACTCGAAAATAACTGTCATCATCACTATCCCCAGTCCATCGAACCCGAATTTATATGAGATCGTAATATTTATTAAAACAGAATCGATGATTTCTGAAGTCACATTTTTTAAATTCTTTTTTTTTCATATTTTCGCATAATGAACTATTTTCACAACTAAGAGATTATGGTACAAAATTATAAACAATTTCACTGAAACTTCCCCAAAATGTTGTTGCCAGTGAGCGATATAAAGAAATATGTTATATATAAAATATGAAATAGAGTTTGTCGTCTATTAAATACAATCCAATATGAAGAATAGCATGTAGCAATCACTGACAGTTTAAAGGATTATTGAAAGAATTGCTGAAGTTGAACTAACAATGTGCGAGAAATATAACTTACAGAAACAATAGACGATAATGGTAAGAATGATATCGTTTGTAACCTACATCATGTCTTTGATATATATACCTAGTACCTCAAATAAAAAAAATCAGATTAGTGTTTGAGTTATGAAGAGGTAATAAACTTTGTATCAGACTGAAAAACATAGTTGCGAATTTATTATAGTCTTGTCGGTTTAAAAACAACGAAATGAAAATATAACGACGACACCAGACATAACAAATTCAATTTAAAAAATCAATTAAAATTAAACCATCAGCTTGAATTTCAATTGTAAAGACACATCTTTATTGTTCGTAAATGCCTGCACGTATTATTATCAATTAATTTGTAAATATTAACACAATAGTACTTTCTAATAACTCTGATGCAGCTACAATGTGCCGAGTTGGCCATTGTTTCTATAAACATCGTGACTACAATGAATGTTTGCCTCGCCATAATAAGGTTATGTAAACTAAGTCACAGTATCCAATATCAAATGTGACGCAGATTTATATCGAATTCCATTTTAAAAACATTCCAATTATAAAAGTGATCGTATTGCGATTTCTGACACTGGTCGTTTCGACATCACTCGTATAGGTTATTACTTGTCTTTTTGAAAGACAGTTTCGCAGTTGGTAATAATCCGGAGAGATGAATAAAAAAAATTAACAACAATGTATAATTTTTGAAAATGGTATCACAGCTGAAGGCACAAGAACTTCAAAAGTGACAAATCGAATGGATTCAATAAGATATGCTAAAGTTGTCAATCAGTGGGTGCCTAAATTGCTGTGTGGTGTGGGTATAATTATAGCGTCACTCCATCTCTTGGCGTGGACGCTATGAGAACCAGCGGAAGGATGTACCAGATTAACGGGCAGCGGCACTATCCTGTTATCCCATCAAAATCTACTGCGAGTTCCAAACCGCCTGTCGAGCGTGGAGATTGCGGCAAATTCCTCATTTTCAAGGTCCATTCCCCACAGTGGACACCCACAAGCTATAATGATGGGTGCCTAAAGATGGCCAGCCTCGAACATGATTAGTGTGCTGGTGGTGTGATATAAACGCCTATCAGACAGGATGGCAACGGACAGTCCAGTACAGCGTTACATGGAAGTGAAAAACATTGCTTAGCGGTGGGATAATACGACATTTTCTTGTATTTTATACTTTAAGTAATTAATTTATTGCAGTCCTCTTTCTCTGTTACGCGTGACTGATTAACAAAAACATCCATACAAAATGAAAATAAAAGGGAGAAAATAAAAGAAAAAATATTTC
Source organism: Thaumetopoea pityocampa (assembly GCA_017165845.1). Taxonomy (NCBI): domain Eukaryota; kingdom Metazoa; phylum Arthropoda; class Insecta; order Lepidoptera; family Notodontidae; genus Thaumetopoea; species Thaumetopoea pityocampa. The sequence goes on along the minus strand of WUAW01038569.1, from coordinate 14,184 downwards.
TTACTTATTATATAAAATTGTTTTTTCTTACAATTAAAGTGTCAACAAACCAGTCCAAAGGGTAGTCAGCTCAGCGTTACGTCGAGTTGCAAGCTTGATACTTGCAACTTGACGCCTGTTTTCTAATGGCATTGTGACCGAGACACGCACGACTATAGTTTATATAAAATTATATCGGCCTATTTATCAACGTAATACATTGTCAAAGCGAACAAGTAATAAAATGGTTTCCTGGAGGCACTTCAAAGAGCGCGAGTTTGCCAACTTATTGGCGGAGTTCCACGTCGAGCGGCGCTCGGCCCATTCTAGCGAAATGTCAGTGACTGACATATACGACTGTCGTACATACCACACTGCTTAGTAGCGATCATTAAACTAAATTTAATGACGTGCATTTGGTGCAGAAAATAAATCGGGAAGCTCCGTTTAATTATAGCACAACAGCTATCTTACAATACAGGTATGGTAGGTATATCTTACAATGATAACACATATTCACCGTGTATTCAACAGCATGCTTTTGCATGCCGCTGAAACCTGAACCAATTATCTAAAATAAGACCGTCCATTTAATACATTTTACATGCGCTACCTTGAAAATAACTGGCAGGATAGATTAAGAACGAGAATACGCTTGGCATGCACTATTGTCAAGTTTCACTGGCTTCCTAAAGCAGGTACTACGTTGGTGAGGCATGCGCATCGCGCTGCGCTCTCTGGTTCACCGCACTGTGATTGATAAGTTGAGTGCCATAGAAAATGTTAGGCGTAAGGTTGGCAGAGATTACTGCGAACGAATGCGCGAGTATCCCCCGCGGCCGGGCTACAAAAGGACGCGTGCTGTTTTAGGTGGGTGCAAATTCCATATAACTGATGTACTATGTCCTCAACACATCGGTATGTGTTAGTCATTCCCTACACGTAAAAAGGGTTGGCAGAGATTGCTCTGAGCCTGATATGAGTTTCAACTTCGATGTTCCGCATTAGGAGAAGCTCGCTAGAGACGATAGGCGCAGAAGATTATGTGATGGCCGTAAGGTGCATGATACAAACAAGTTTGTTCGTTTAAAAAATTTAACCTTAAGTGATATATCGACCTATATCTATGCCGACCTCCAGGGGTCGACGATAACCTGCAAGGGGTCCATGCCAGCTGTCATAAAAACATTTGAAGTTGACAATTTGCAAAAAAATCAATATTATTGACTAGCTTTTGCCCGCGGCTCCACCCGCTGAATGTGTATTTTCCGCTACATGGGAGATCCCGACACAATCATAGATTTATATAAAACTAGCTTTTGCCCGCGACTCCACCTACGTGAATGTTGGTTTTCCGCTACATGGGATATCCCGACACAATCATAGATTTATATAAAAAACCATAAACCACTTTTACTTGACATCTCGTACCTTAACGGCGACTACTAAAACAGGGATCAAGCTGTATCTTCAATTCTACTGGACCGATTTTCACGAAATATGCCGCAGTATTTAAATCGGAATAGTACCTTTAAGACTGTAATAGTTTAACTAACATCTACTATCTGATTTTTACGTGAAGCTCGAACAAACTAACAAACAAATAAACATCGACGGATTTGGTTTCAGAAGCCCGTAATTAGTCGATCCGAGTAGTTTGTTTCTAAATATCTTTGATTTTTGAAAATTTGATTTTTAACAATTTTATAATAGTATAGAAGCAGGGGGTCTACCAAAAACCGATAAACATGGCGTTGCAAACATGCGACACAAAACCGTCCTCCCTTGCTCACTCTGCAGTCCATAGTGCCTGTCTCCTATTGGCCTACATATGTAGCCACGTCAGAAGAGATCGTAAAGATACTTAATTTACTTATCACCTGATGCAGTTATTGTCATATTAGTATTCTTTGTTCCAGGTACAGGCAGATGATTTTTCAAAAATATTTAAAAGCAATCCAGTTTATTATTGAAAATAAAATTGTGTTTTCCTTGTGAATTCCTATCTACAATAGCCTTGAAGTGTATTGTACATTCATATATTATTGGTTAACCTTCAATCATATCGATTTAAATGTATATGCTTATATATAGTTATATACTTATACCTGTTAAATTACGCAATATTAGTGGCTTTACGATAACAGATCTCTTCAAAGCTGTTCCATGTCAGTTCGTGGATGGCAGCGACTTTTACGCCACTCAAAAATTACTACCTTACCTTCGTCGCTCACTTTCCTCACAAAGAAATACTTGCTCACCGTGAGTTGACCTGATTAAAATCATACCGTACTAAGTAATCTGACCATAGGAGGCAACAGGCGTAGGCGCACAAATTCGTGGGTGTCCGAATTGTTGGACTCTGATCCCAGTACCACGATATAAATCGCAGGTAAGTCGTAACAAAAACTGCGTTCAGACTTAAAGCCCATATTAAAGAGTGAGCTCTGCGTTGTAGCTATACCATATGGTTACGTTTTGGCTATGTTTTTAGTGACAGGAAAATCTTAAAAAATTCCAGATCGTCTGTGGGGGAGTATATGGTGACTACACCTCACTTAAACATCCGCGGTGTCCTCCCTCAATACCCAAAGTCTCTTGACAGAACGTCATTGGTACTCCCTTCCTACGTTATGTCACTCATCTCAAAGGGGTTTCTCCTCCCGATGCTTACCGCGGCGTAGAGCGCCGCCGTCCTCCTCAGAGTCGCAACATTTTTTGTCCCAAGTTCGCAAGATTCGCCATTCCAATGGTAGCCCTTTTATTAATTTCCGGGCCATTAAGACTTCGGCTCGAAGCCGGCCAACTCCGACGAGAAGATTCTACTTTACGATACTTTACGGGGTCGCTTACCCGTATACTTAAGTCTATTTGCCGGACAGGCTAAAAGACTAAGTACTCCCTGACCATTAGAAATAGTATGCCATAAATAATGAAGCCAATACTAACAAAATATATAACAATCAGATTGACTGTCGTAAATCTGCACTTACAATATATACGGTTATTTCGTTTGTAGTTGATTTACGAGTAGAGTGACAGAATAGATTGAATATTTCCAGTAGTTCGATTTGTCTCCCGCAATACAAATGTCAACATTTCATTTGAAACGGATATATTCATACAACTGTATTCGATAACCCCAAAAAAAAAAATCATATCTATTCAGTTAATTCTCATAACATTTATTACAAGCAACCACGGTTACCCTTTATCAGCAATTCATTAATAAAATTAAATTTCGAATGTAATAGTTTATTCGTAACATATTGATCACATTGACTACCAACTACGAGATATCTCGTAGGTTGTTTACTTGCCCAGAACGTCTACTTCCAGTTATCCCTTTCTTACTTGCCATTTTTATAGGTCATATTTACGAGGAAACTATTACTTTTATTATGTACATACATACATACATACACTTACGCCTTTTTCCCCTGGCTCTCCGGCGGGGAATCAAACCCCGGTCTCTCACGTAACAGGCGGGTATACTGACCACTACTACCGAAGAATTGGGGTAGGCAGAGACCACTTCTTTCCACTTGCTACGTGCAAAGTGGCTATCAGTAGCACACTTTTCGCCTCCGCGGGAAACGAGACGTGTCGGGTGGCGAACCACGACGTCGCCATTTTTAAGCTCCTAAACGTTAAAGTTCCTAATTGCGTTCCCACGAAAAGGAAAGAAAGGAAAGAGGTTGAGGCCTACCTCAACCACCTACCTTCCCTAGAAGGTGTATTGAGCAAGGAATATGGAATTTGGGAAAAGGACTATAGGGTATAGGATACTACTATCTCGGAAGGAGTAGGAAGAGACAGTAGTAGCTCGGGGGGCCGGGGTTTACTGTGTACTATTATTAAAATAGGTTTTACTATGTACTATTATTAAAATGTTTAATAAATAACACGATTGGCTAATACATCTAATATATCGATAATTGGCTCTGTAGACCGCTATCGTAAAAAATTCCGTGGCAGTCAATGCGATATACGGCATTATGCATACTGGTTCTTTTTATTTCAGTCGCAAAACGATAAACACGTATCAATATCTGAACCACACCTTATACAGTCTTAAGAATTACTAATTGCAACATTATACTTCAATCGTAAAACGTGCATTAAAACAGTTTAGTTGAGGTAATGAATAAATATTGATTTACGTAACAGTTTGCCAACAGTTAAATTTCGACATGCACCGAACGAGCCTTAAACGATTCTTACAGTGCCTACAAACTTCAAGAATGTCGATATTAATAATAATTTTTTTATCTTTTTTTTATTTACGAAGTATGAAAATTAATCGTCATATCAGACGAGATACGTTCATTGTGATCACCGCACAGAGCGGCTGTAAGCTACCTACATATATTAATCGATTACCCGCAACCTTAATCAGGCCATCGGTCCATCCAGTCAGGGGTTAACCTACACTAAGCTTTACGATCAGGGCCGCCATTCCAGCATTTATTACCTCCGGTAACGTTTGTCGGTTCTTCGAGTACGTGTCCCGCCCACTGTCACTTCAAAATTTAAGACCTTTTAAACTATATTGTGAGTCTGATCCGCATTTCAGATTCTATCTTACAGAGAAACTCCAACCATAGCTCTCTCCGTTGGCTTGCTATAAGACCCATAATCAGTGGCCATGTCTTGGTTCCGTAACTCTTCACTGGCAACATACAACTGATTTAAAATGTAAGGTTGAATAGTTAAGCATTGAGGTATTTTTGACGAGAAGATGCTTCATAGTTATCCGAACGCTACCCAACCGGGTTGGATTGGACAAATGATTTCTTTCTCGAAATTGGATCTATCTAGCTGGATCACTAATCCCAGATGTAAATGATTAGAAATAACTGCAGGAAAAAACTATACAAAATTATTGGGTGGAATGAAATATCTGTTAACTGTGATCTTGGTCTTCTCCGTATTCATTTTAGGCTTACCTGTTGAGAAACTATATTGAGGTCATCGAGCATCTGGCTAAGATCTGTCATGGATTCTGCCATGAACACTATATCGTCGGCAAATCGAAGATGAGTCATGTACTCATCATTTATATTAATGCCAAGTACGTCCCAATTCAGTAGCTTAAACACATCCTCTAGCGCAGCCGTAAACCGTTTCGCAGAAATGACGTCTTCCTGTCTTACACCGCGCCACAGCTGAATCGGTTAATAAAAGTCATTATTTTATTATTTTTAATTATATTCGGGTTAGCTATTTCCCGCGGCTCTGCCCACTTGGATTTCCAATTCATTCATTTTCGATATCACGATATAGTTTCTATAAAATCTTCTCGTTCTCATTAAAATCCTTAAAAATTCTATAACTACCTATTAGTCTTCATGTTGCATTATCTGATATATATGATATTGTTGCATATAATCTTGTAATTTATAGAGATATTATAAATTTGAAATTGTTGAATAAATTTTAAAATTATAAATATTAAAACTGCTGTTCACTCTATTATAATCAACTCAATGAGTTGAGGAATAAAGTTTCAAAAGGTAACTGCCGGCTAAAGAGGCCTTTTCAAATTTCGCCCTCCTAACTTCAACGTCTGGAATGAATTATTCAACGCTTTTTTATATTTCTTGTTTCTGTAACTTAACGATATTCAACTGTGCTTTAAACCATCTCAAGATATACGGAACGAGTGAAATATATCTTTAGCAGTGTTTGTTCGTGCCCTAAGCGTCCATCTTGTTCTGCGTAGTGCTTGCTGAATAATTTATACATTAAAATCAAACATATCAGAATTATTAGTGTTTGAAAACACAATGCAAATGTGCTACAGATTTAGTTTTTTGAACTGACACGGACTTTAATCAACGATTTTTGTTTTGAGTCAGACTACAAGTACAGACGCGTCGTATATCCATATTCCAAATGGCAATAACCTTGAAGGCAAGTTACAAATATTTTGTAACTTGCCTTACAATTTTTTTTTACATGTATTATTATTATTATATATTACGTGTTTTTGTAAGTATACATTATGTATGCATATGTATGTATGTATGTATATGTCTATATTATAGTATTTTTATTTTATTATGACGGTACTAGCTTTTGCCTGCGGCTTCGCCCGCGTGAACGTCGGTTCTCCGCTACATGAGAAAGCCCGAAACAATCATAGATTTATATAAAAAAACCAAGGGCCACTTTTACTTGACCTCTCGTACCTTAACGGCGGCTACTAAAATATGGATCAAGCTGTATCTTTAATTCTACTGGACTGATTTTGATGAAACATGCCGCAGTAATGGTTTAACTAAAATCTACCCGCTGATTTTTGCGTGAAGCCCGAACAAACAAACAAACAAAAATCGACGGTTTGGTTTCAGAAGCCCTTAATTAGTCGAGCTGAGAAGTTTGTTTTTAAATACCTTCAGATTTTAAAAAAATGATATTTAACAATTTTATAATAGTATAGATTAAAAATATGCACAGTACAATTGCACTACCATATCTAGCTATGAATTCATGTATAGGTTGTCTGGAAGAAATCGCATATTGCAATGAGTCCGGCCCAATGCACACCTTCTATTTATTGTTATGTTTGTAAATATTTTTTATGTCGGTGTGCAATAAAGAGTAATTTATTCTATTAATTGTGCCACTCGTGTATACAATTAATTGTGCGACAATGTATTAATTGTAAAGTGATTAGAATGATCAAAGAAACAATTTTACCGTTACCGCATTTAATTATCGATTTACTCGGTGATTGTACCCGGTGTGAATCCACGGATATAATAAGTTACCGGATTCTTCAGTACCTCTATGCATCATCAAACAATCAGGAGGCTAATTCTACTAAAAAATTATCACATTACTGAAAATTTCAGTTGATTGATTCTCGTTAAAAAAATATTACTTTTTATTTCAAATATGAGAAAAGGAAACGAGATAATATAGCATACATATTGAATACGTTTTCCCCTCGCATTTCCTTTTTAAAAATACGGCAGGACCAACCAGTTTTTTTTTACCACATGATATCGAAAAATCTCTTTGGTAATTTTGCATTTCTGCTTTTAATAAAATAATTATCAACTCATTCTTTATTTTTTAATTTATTATTAATAAAAAACAAATTTATTAAATTACTTAATTAAATTCTTACCAAAGAGAATGAATAATGTATTACAGTTCGACATTCCTTTGTCATATCGCTCATCCAATAGAACAATGACGTAATTACATTTTTGAAATTTATCTGAAGAAGCGTTTCAGTTTAAAATTGAATTATACCCATTC
>WUAW01038568.1:34988-53267 GCA_017165845.1 Thaumetopoea pityocampa | reverse complement strand
TTTAAGGCCGAGATTTGAACTGCACGGAATAAGGCAGGTTTATTAAAAGTTCGTAATCGGCCGGCTGATCTTGCACCGTCAAATTTCTATTTGTTTCGGTCTCTTCAGAACTCTAGGGATTAAGATTGACATCAAGAGGGCTGTCAAAGTACTTATCGCAATTTTTTGAACAATTAAATACGAACAAGTTTTTTCCCCGACGCAATATTATACAGAACATACATTAAACAGAAACACGTGTAAGTTAAAAAAATAAATGCAACTCGGGCAACGCCAAATACAACGGATATTAAACCTATATAATTAAATTCGATACATAAACTTTACTTCATTCGTGTTATTTTCGTTCACTCCATTCCCCAGTCCATATACGTATTCGCCTAAACAGAAGGGCATTAAACTTTGCTACTCTAGTGCGGGTCGGTACGAGTTCATACATCTGTGCAAGCATGCACGTTTTCTCATGAAGTTTAGCGGTTGAGTATATTGGTGTCTAGGACTAGACCAAATCGTAGATGATTTTGAAATAGCACAATGGTAAAGTACCTGGATCGAACCAACGACCCTTCGATCGTGATTCGTGTCTAGCACCACTAGGTCACCAATGTTCAGCCACTTACTCAACTTTAATTTTCAAGCAATATATATTTTGAGAATCCATATAAATAATATAGAGGTTAACTTACTGTAATAAGCTAAATTATTATATAAAATACTAAATAAATAAAAAGCAATGAGTCTAGTAGTATGAACGTATGTGCCTAGTCTTTTTGAAACGGTGAACGAAAACATCGTGAGGAATCTACATGCCTGCGAAATTTTTTTCGAGTCTACCAAAATGCATTGGGCCAGCGCGGTCAACTATCCCCTCTAACTGTGGGAGGAGACTTGTGCCCTACAGTGAGACAGTAGATGAGGTGTTGTTGTTGATGATGATGATTAATAACTAAATGATTAAAAATATATTTTTTCCTGTCTAGTAAACGAAAGTTAATATTAAAACATTTGTTATCGCACGAGCGCCCCTCACTAATCCGTTCTGACGTCGTTGTCGGGATTATCCAAGCACGGCAAAACCAAACAGAGCCGTGTGCTGTGATATAACTCCTGTTGACACTGTTACATACATAATATTTATCGAGCGACTGTGTAGCTTTATAGACTTGTTAAAAAGTAGGGTACAGATAAAGCAGCTTGGAGACGTGTTTGCGTTTGTAGTAATGGTTGTACACACAGTGGCTAAAACCGGAATAAACCAGTTTACGCTAGCTACCTCGTGCTTCGCACTCTCCCAGTCAGTCGCTTATAAATAGCATTAGAAGTAATACATATTAAATGACGTTTAGATACATACATACATACAATCACGCCTTTTTTCTTAACTCTCCAGCGGGGAATCGAGCCCCAATCTCCCGCGTGACAGGCGAGGATACTGACCACTATACTGCGAAGAATGGGCGTAGGCGGAGACCACTTCTTTTCACTTACTACGAGCAAGGTGGATCCGTAACCCACTTTTCGCACTCGTGGGAAACGAGACGTATCGGGTGGTGAACCACGACGCCGCCATTTTTACTCTCATGCCTATTATCCCAGGAGAGCGTAGTAGGCGAATATGTACGCTACATTATAGTGTACTCATTTTCGCCAAGACGTTACTGACCAAATCTGAAAGCCGTGTCGCCATATTTTGCGTACAAATTTCATTTCTTCAATAAGTTTTCCTTTTACCGAAAACAAGTGATAATCGCACAAATTATGATTCGCGTCAATTTTTGAAAATCCAAAGGTGAGAGCCGAAAATTGAATGCATGACCTCGAAAATACCAAGCAAGTTATCGACCACTCCGTCATCCATCCACCCGTCACTTTCATGTATTGATTTCAGTGTTATAATTTATTTTATTTAAATGTTATAGTAAAATCTAGCTAGCTATAGCTAGTTAACTATACACATTGTAATATTATCCGGTTAATTGATATACATATTTACTCGTATGTTGAAATTTTGATTGCTCCCTTTGTTCTTGATTACGAACACAATCGACACTAATATAATAAATGTGAACATGTGGTTGTCTGTCGGGTCTAGAAGCATATACTTTTGCACAGGAGCTCCTTACATGGCGTAAGTGAAAACTAAGAATTTAAATTTCGGTCTGTAAAGGGGTTAAATATTTAATAAATTCAGTCGGGGACGACTTAGGCGAACGAATCTTGACCAAATTGAAGTCGTATCGAAAAAAGGCCAGGTTAGGAGTATCCGCAACCGACGAGCTTATATGAAAACGTTGATAAAAGTAGAAGAAGTGAAAGATGCATGTCAAGATCGTAGGAAAAAAGTGCTATCTGACTACCCCAACAGGAAAAGGGTATGACTGTATGTATGTATGTGTGTATGTAACTTGAAGATTCGAGGATTTGCTGATGGGAAATCTCATCATGCACGTAGTTGGTAAATTATTGTATTAATACAAAGTATAACAAAGTAGTCATATAATTTTCCCTAAAATTATTTTTCAAGGAGTATTCCGCCGAATGATTATCAGATCTGCATTTAAAACACGGTGATCTAGAGGACCGTGTTAAGGAGAAATATCTGTTTAGTAGTCGCCGATATATCAAGTATTATCATTGACTGTCATATTATCTGATATGGTACAAGTATTAGTTATAGTTACCTTCGATTCTTTAACAAAACAAAACTATTTACAGGAAATAAAGACAGATTTTTGCTAAACTTCAAGTCAATAACAATAGGCCCGCCGAAGCAATCGCATTTATATACAGTATATCAATAACACTGATGATAGGAATTGTGAAAGCTCATAGGAAAAACGGCAGTCTGTCATCTAAGCCTGCGGTTTTAGAACACAGACTGCCGTCATTTGGAGGAGGCGAAGTCATTTTCAATGCAATAATAACAGCGGACTCTTGACTTAGTTGCGCTAATGCTAAGATAAATGAGATTCAGTAAATATGGCTCAAATCCACTGAGACTGACGAACATTTTCTTTTAATTATTAGATTTGTGTGAAGACCAAAGATGGTGTTTTGGTAAATGTTTTTTTATTTTCAATAGAAGTTGAAAATTCAAAAACAACCGTTATCGTTTCATTTTCTTCGTTTCTTCTTAGTAAGGCCAATTCATTATGGGACCAACTACGTATATGTAATTTATGAATTATAAAAATATTTTAAAACAAAACAGCACCAGTCTCTCAGCTGCTGAACTTAAAAAAAAATCTGGTCGGACAACTAATAACAGCAATAAAATAAAAACCTGTTATCCTTATAACTTATAACTTGAAGTTTTTGCATTATACTTAAATAAGCAAAAGACATATCTTTTTTAAACTTATACTTTTTATAAAGCCATATCATATTATAACAGAAAAGAGATGTCAGTTTGTATAGAAAATAAAGAAAATCTGATCAGATGAGACTGAAGTTTAGTATAATGTTTGCTAAAATTAATAAAAGTACTGTGCTGTTCGCAATTCAACACCACAATGTGTAAAGGCAGTGGTAGTTTTTTTTTTCAAAAAAACACTGGTCGGATTTCTTTGAAATTTGGTATTCATACATACATATACTCACGCCAGTATCCAATAAAGGTAGACAGAGACCACAGTTTGCCACATACTACGATCCGGACACACCTCTCTCGCCTCATCTACATCCATACATCTTTTCATACACTTTCATCAATTAAGAATGCTACGAACTAAACTTATATAAAAAAAGTTGTTGATTTAACAAGGTAAGTAAGATTTCTGGGCGCCCTCTTCTATTATTTATACTACTTCTAGTATTTATGTTACTCAATAAAAATAATAAAACACGTATTTTACGTAACACGTAAAATACCTGTTTTCAAAATTTAAACCGTAAATGAAAAAAAGCGTATTTTCCGTACAAATTATACTCACCTAGATGAGCATGATTTTTATGGAAAATAAAAATCAGATCAAATTATAATTAAGTTTGACTGGTGCCTCTTAACAAAATTAATGTTCTAGTGTTTCCTGACATAGCTAGTTGGCCTCATCCATATTACATCTTTTCATACATTTTTGCTGTTTAAGGGTAGACCATATTTGACCGTTATGAAAAGAGGTTGTTTTTTATTTTTGGTCAATAAAGATATTCTGTTAACACTCATGTTACTAAGTTACTCTTTTCTTTCCTCTTCACTAAGCCAGTGGCTGCCGCGCCGATGGCTACATGGCTAGACCGGGACATGGGATTATAAGATGGACTGGTAGAACCAAGATGATAGCTAGTCTTACCCAAGTATACGGGGTTCTATTTGGGTGGACCTGTTTTACCCTTGCTTTTCATGGGAAATGCAATGAGGAACTTTAACAATTTTGAACCTTATAAAAATTGCGGCATCGTGGTCCGCCACTCGATACGTCTCATTTTTCGTGGGAACTAAAGTGGTCTATGGATCATATTCCAATATTTTGCTCGTAGCAAGTGGAAGGAAGTGGCCACCGCCTACCCCAATTCTTCAGTAATATTGTGATCAGTATCCCCATCTGTGATGCGGGAGACCAAGGTTAAATTCCCCACTGGAGAACCAGGGACATGTGTGATAAAATACATACAGTCAGTATGTATTATTACTTTAGGAATAAGAAAAAGAAAGTTGTACGCATTCTAGTTTGAATTGTTAAAATATTCATATTTAGCTAATTGCTTATTTCTATAAAATGTTGTAAGCCAAATTGGACATAATATGAGAACCGGTGTTATTAATACATCTATTGCACTACGTATGTAACTTATGTTGAAAAAAATAATTTTGATTTTGAAACTTGACAGACATCAACCTATAGAGTATTCCTTATCACATGGTCTGCTGACTGTTTTAGAGCAAACTCTGACAAAGGTCTGATTAACTAACCCCCAATAACATAATTAATATACAAAGAGGTTCTGTCTTTAATTTATAACTGTCTGTCTACAGCTTTGTATTTGTACAGCTATGTGTAGATTGTACCATTCAATTAGTTGATAAGATACTTATACAATTTGAGAAAAGTGATAAAAAATTATGTAAGCTATACAACCATAGACACAGATAAAAAGTTAGTAGACTGTAAAAATAAATACCCATTTCCATTTCGAGTGTAGCAATTTTACTCATAAAAAGAATAAAAGAAAGTCATTTACATGTATTGTTTTAACCACCAACTAGAATTTTTAACGAAGGTGTATATGTACAATATGCGAGACATTTTACCAGTTATTAATAAATGTATTACATAAATAATATGATGAGGTAGGATTGTAATATAAATTTACAATGTTTCTTTATAATAATATTTATAAATGCTTTTTATGATTTATTCACAATTGATTCATCATGATTATATTGTAAAATTGGGTGAAAGCACAAGTTCCTACTTTCATGTTAATATAATAATGTGAAAGTGTGTTTATATACATATATTTATGTGTTTTATGTACTCATTGGTCAACCGCTTGCTTTAAAATTTGCCTCAATAAAATATGAACCTAAGGATGGTTTACAATCAATTTTAATGCAGGTGGATCTATAGTTTTCGGATAATAAACAAAATATTTACCTGCGAGCCAAGTGAAGTCTTTCCTGTGTTGTTAGGTGCTCCACTTGAGACATTTCAGCTACTAAATCCGAATGCTCCATCTTCACTGGTATCTGTAAATATCACACTAATTCACTTCTTTCATGAAAATAATTTTAAATTAAAAATCAACAACAACAATCATTGTCATCTTTCTTTATCATTACCTATATATAGTACAAATCTTTACATATAATTTAAACATTTTCTTGTTGCCACTGTTATCAGTCTATTCATAAAGTGAGTATTATTTATTTTGTATGTTTACAAACAATACAAGTGAATCCAAAATTATACTATTATTCTTAAATGAAAATGCAACCCACAATCTTCTCGAGAATTTTAACATTTATTCATAACTAAAGTCAAAAACTGTTCACACCAAATTATTGATAACTAACATGAAGTGTGATAAGATAAACTAAGTAGCTGTCAACATTTTAATAAAAATACTTAACACTGTGAATAAGTTTTATCACTAGAGTTTTAATAATGATTATCTTAAAATTTGTATAAAAATGTCATATTTAATAATAAAAATTAAAAATTTAAAACATACTGACATTTTAGAAAGGCACTTCACTTGTAAGGGAATATTTACATAAGCGGGTAATCATATAATTATAACAATCTTTATTAGAAAAATTATATATAACATTTATTTACTCTGAAACATTTTTCACGCCACTTACCGCTGTTCTAGTTTAGTACAAGACGCAAGTATGTTTCATTCTCGTATTGATACATTTGCTACACATGATAAACAGCTTGAAATGAAGGATGTAGTAGGAACATATAAACATTTATTTTTTTGAGTTAATAAGAAACCATTTTATCACAATAATTTACAGTTACAATATATGGTCCAATAATTTTTATGAAAACTTTAATCTAAGAAGAAAATCACAAGACGGCTGAGACCACAGACGCCGTATATGGCCGTAGGCACTTGGCAGTAGGTATAAATCCTACTCTATGAATATGGCCTAAAATATTTTTTAAGTAGTTCTCTATAAAGACAAAGGGATTTAAGCCCATATAGCATATTCTCCATAAATATTTTTACAAGGTTTCCCTTTTAAAGGAGAACATAGCAAAGAGAACAAAGCTTGACACTTTGTTTGACATTGTTATACAATTTTCACAGGTTCTTTGATAAAATACGGTCACTTTTTAATGTTAATTACATTTTTATTCCAATATTTCAATATTGGTGCTGATTCTGTTGTAAGAGAACTAAATTTGGTCCCTGCCTGCCCTTTTTTAATGTCAAACGCCAAAACAAGATAGCTACAATTTTGGTGCTGTCAGTTTCGTTTAGTAAATGTTTAGTCAAAATTAAAAGATTTAAGCGCGATTTTGGAACACACGGACTAAAGATACACAAAAACGCAACAATTTTTTGAACCGTTTGACACAAACAAAGGTCGGGACTCGCTATAAATGCTTGCTATTTCGTTTTGGTGTTTGACATTAGAAAAAGATACAGACGGAGCAAATTTAGTTCTGTACAATAAAATCGGCACCATTGTTCACGATTATTGGCGATTAATGATACAAAAAAACACTCAATTTACATATCAAACATTCTAATAAACTAGTATAAAACTTCAAATAATGCTCCACTCGGTTCGCCGTTAAATCTGTCTAATCATAAATAATACATTTAATATTGCTAAAACGACCGAGTACCTACGTAAACCAAATTTGTGTAATTTCCTAACGTTTCATTTGAGTACTTTGTTTTTGGTTAATAAACGTATTAAATTCAGATGTTATAATCATTATTCTGAGGTATCATGAAAGTATCTTTGTTAGATAAATTATTATTAAATTCTGCAGAGATAGATGTTTTATAATTCTAAGGACAGGGATCGCCTAAGAATTATCATCATATCAGAGCCCTAACAGGTACACTGTTGGATATTGGCCTCATCTAAAAATGATAATTATATTAAGTAGCCAATAACCACCTGGATCCACCGATTGGCCGCATCTTTAATTTAATCTTTATACCACCTAAACAGCTTGATGGATTTTAGCTTGAAAGGTATTGTTACATTCGTATTAATCGTGAGAGTGATACAGGGTATATGATAATTATAAAAAAAACACGGTTTTGGCACCAAATTATTATATATATCAAGTGGGGTATCAAAATAAAGGGTTTTATAAATGGCTTACAAGAATATATATAACTTATATAGTTAAAGGCTAAAACAAATAAAACTAAAAAAATTAAAATAAATTAATTATTGAAAAAAAAACCAAAACCCCGACTGCGTGAAAAGTTGAAAACTTAAAAATTTCAAACTTAATAAATGAACTGAAAAGATTGAACTTGAAAAATTAAATGTTTCTTTGTTTTTAATGATCATTGTTGATAGCGTTTGCAAACATAGTCGGAGGCATAGCATTAGGATATTGGAACTTCTTCCACTCCGTATTTTCTTGCTCTACCCATATCACAACAAAATCGCTAGTCATTCATGATGCAACGTATTATGAATATTTGAAGCCTCCGACTGCGTTTGTGAACACTGTCAACCATGATTATTCAAAACCAAAAATATTTAATTCTTCAACTTGTTTCTATCTTTTCAGTTCATTAATTAAGTTTGAAAATTTTTAGTATACATTTTTTCATGCAATCGGAATGTTGTTTTTTTTATTCAATAATTTTTAAGTTTTTCCACTGCCACTTTTTTCTGCAGTTCTTCATCATTCCAAACATCATCATACTGTTATTGCTGACGGAGATGTGGTTGTCGAGTAGTAAAAGATAATAGAAAACTGGTCAATTTCCGATTTTTATTTCTGTTTGACACTATTGAACTATATAATACAATCGTAACAATGATTTAATAGTATACAAAAAAAAAAGAAAATCGCATTTTTATCAATCAATGAGCGATATAAATATTCTACGCTAGGCACTATTATTATCAATTGACACACCATTATTTCATTATATACAAAGCATTCCACTATATAGTCTTATGATTTTCAGGTAAGTAGGTATATGTATGTATCTTTCCTGCATTACATAATCCTTCAATAAATTATGTAAATAGAAATTTGTTAGTACATAACTAAATTTGAAGATAACTAGAATCGTAGAGGATTGTTACTAAACATGGCTATGTTAATAACAATTAGGAAAAAGAAATAAAATATTTAATTTCGGCATAAAAAATTTTACGCTGTAAAAGCTATCTGTAACCATTCAAAAAAACACAACAGCTGTCATATTTCGAAAAATATAATACAATAGCAGTTCACATTTCGAAAAACAGCATGCATTCTTATTTCGAAAAAAAAAATAATTGATCGCAGCAAATACACCGCTGGAATTAGTTGGACATAGCTCACACTACCACAGACTCATACAATAAAATATATTTTGTTACGCTTTTGCGAATGAATTATGCTATTTTAATCTTTTATTCCAGTTGAAATCTGCCATGCTTTGCAGTAGCTATTTACGTAAATAAAATTTAAAATTGTTCACTTTCTAAATATTTTCAGTACCTAATCTATCGAGTAAAATCTATGTTGAGCTGAATTAATGAAGTGATATTCGTATATTTATGTGACACACATAATAACATTCTTTTTATTTATATAAGATAATATGTATTCTCCTCCTATGGGCGTCGTAGGAACCAGATAAGGGATATGCCAAGGATACAATTATTGGGCAACATAATTTCCTGCGAGATAAATAAAATTTACTGCCGTCTCTAAAAGGCCTGCCAAGCGTGGATATATACGCAATATTTTCTTTTACGGCCTATGGCAACACGTTTATACAAGTAATATTGTTATTGTTGTCTATAAGACATGGATTTTAATAAGTACAGTTTAATGCAGCCTTACTAATATTTAAAATACTTTTATATGTTTGTTTATTCTTCACAATTAAATAATTGAGACGATTGTTTTAAAATTTAGCGCATAAGTATATGAATCTGTCTAAGGACTTAAGGGATGAATCATCATTTATCACCATTAAGTTATAATAGCATCCAAAGCTGCTGCTTATTATTAAAAAAAAATACTACACTATTGTTTTTAGGCTATGAAATTTCTCTATTTATCTATCTAGTTCTTAACCGAACAAGTTTTTCTTTTTTAACTAATATAATAATTAAGCATCATAGTAGATGCACATGCATAAGTAGATAAAATACCTAATAATTGTACTATTTGGCTAATTATTTCGTTGGACATTATATCATATGGAGAGTCATGAGGGCCTAATGCATACATGTATGCCTCGTCATCTAATCCAGGGTTTTGGGTTTGATACTAGCCGAGCGCCAATTATATTTTTTTTAATCGAAAAAATATGTGCTAATATTTCCATGCGCTCCTCCGTATTTCGAAAGGCGCGTGAAACAGAAAATCTGTTTCCACTTTTTTAGAGATTTTAGCCCTATTTAGGCCGAAAATACATCTAATATAATGTATGACTTATGGGATTTTTTTAGGGGAAATTTGGGACAAAATATACTTTATAAAGGCGATCCCCCTAAATTTACTTGAAAATAATGCGTCTAATTTTAGTTTACTGTAATAATATTAATAATTTGTACTATTATCGCTGATAAGGACGACATCATAACTTAATATACGATATTATTAACATGCTGTTTAGCAGTATTCTTGTTTTTCTTTTTGCATCACAGAACAATAATTTTGGAACTCAGCAGTGTAAGCTGAATTTAGCAAAATTGTGTAAAAGTTATTTGTTTATGCATTAACATTTTATTCGTGTTATAAAATACGTGAAAATACGAAATAATTTTTTTTTTATGATCATGCGCTCTAAATCTAAGAATTTATTAAAGTTTTTACGGTATTTTAGGAAGTTTTACTCAAAAATTTGGGCCAACCCAAAATCCTAATCCTAAGTAATCAATCGTAAGTAAGAAAATACTGCAGGGAATCCCAACTTGCATTTGAATGACTAGTCATAACTGGGATTATGAGGACTATGGGAATACTTCTGATAGTAGTTAATCATTTGAACCTAATCTCCTGTATTAACAGCAAATCCTTACTTAAATCAGAATAACGCTAGGATATAGTATTGTTATTCGCACCTAAGACCGTTTCATTAATAAAACACCCACGCAACAATTCCTGGGTACTTCATTTTCATTTTGTTTGATGTTCTACCCGCTAGGATTGTACTAAATTATCTTAATTATATAGTATAATAATAACGTATAACACAATGTACCTATTAATTTCAGGCAGTGCATAAGGGTTTTAGATTGTAGTATATCCATGTTTTATTTAGATAAAAATTATACACAAAACTTAATAATTAAAATGGCAACATATAAAACAGTTTTATTTAGAATTGCGATTATTAAGTACAGTACAACTAGTTTCAGTACTTAGGTAGGTATTTGATCGAATGATGTCATATTGCCAATGACTATAATTTTTATGATGTTCATAAATCGATTTTTTTTTATATAAAGAAGAATACTCTTTTCAACTTTTAGGTCTTGGATACCATGCGAATATACACGAAAGAATATTGTTTTTTTTTATCATGAATATTCTCTATGTTCTTCTATTAACCACTGCTGTGTTCCCTCCTGGTGATACGCCTTCGAATTCTTAGATAGACAGAAGATTCTCTGTTCTTACTCATACATGGAAGGTTATAAATCAAGTTCTATGACTAATATAAAACTTTTGTAACTACAGCAAACATATGTATAAATAAGTATGTTTGCTTTAGTTACAAAAATAAGTAAATTTTACAAATAAAACAGTATAAAACACTTCCTTTTGCACGCGATTCTGCCAGCTTAAATGTTGGTTTTCCGCTACATGGTAAATCCCGAAACAATCATAGATTTATTTAAAAAGTCTTAAAACCACTTTTACTTGAGCTCTCGTACCTTAACGGCGGCTCCTAAAACATTAATCGAGCTTTATCTTCAATTCTACTGGACCAATCTTGATGAAAAATGCCGCAGCATTTAAGTCAGAATAGTACCTTTAAGACTGTAACAATTTGGTCAAAATTTACCCGCTGATTTTTGCGTGAAGCTCGAACAAACAAATAAATATCAAAGGATTTGGTTTCAGAAGTCCTTAATTAGTCAATTTGAGTATTTTTTTGAATAATTTTGATTTACAAAATTTGACATTTAACAATTTTACATACATACATACATCACGCCGGTATCCCAAAGTGTAGGCAGAGATCACAATTTGCCGCATACTGCGAGCCTGACTCACCTCTCTCGCCTGATCCAATTCCATACATCTCTTTACATAGACTTTCCTCGATTAAGGGTGCTAAGAACTTGACCTTTTTGAAACAAGTTGTTGATTTGATCAAGGTAAGTTTTACCGCCCTCTTCCGAAACTTCCACTCACATTTGCCCGGTATATTCGTTTCGTCAATCGAATCTCACTCATTATTTCTAAATGACCAAACCATTGGAGCATTCCTTTCTCGTTCCTTGTCACCACATCATACTTCAACTTACACCGATCCATTATCACGCTATTCCTCAATCGATCACTCACGGTGACTCTACAGATACTCCGCAGGGAACGCATTTCCGCTGCATTCACACGACTTTCTTTCTTCTTTTGCCATACCCACGATTCATTGCCATACATAAGTGTAGGTACCAGCATACCATTGTAAATAGTCAGACGAGCTTTTTGTGAGACCGACTGACTACTCATTACGGAGTGCTAGGCATCATTAAACATCAAAACTATGTAAATATATTCAAGTAAGTATTATAAATTTAAAGATCACAAAACTATTTACGAGAATTAGATCCTTCCGAGATAGTATCATAGTATACTATAGTACATTGTTGGTGGAATGGTGTTAGATACGGCTTACGATCGAAGGGTCGTGGGTTCGTGAGACCGTTTGATTACTCATTACGGAGTGCAGAGCACCATTTACTTTATAACCCGCAGTCACTCTCCTTTCGACATCACTATAACACCATCCATTTCTTGAAATCACAGTTCCCGGGTACACGAACTCATTTACTTCATCTACTGTAGCACCATCTACAACAATGTCACATCTTGTAACATTTTCCTCTCTTTCGATCATCAATACTTTCGTCTTACTCACATTAATTTTCATTCCTTTCTTCTTGTATGCCTCATTCACTACATTTAACATGTAACTCCCGCGCCGGCGGTGCAAGTGATACTTGATCGTCAGTATTTGACATGTAAATCCTCAATACATAGTCCACACTTCATATCTTTCAAATTCGACAAACAATTTTATAATTTTACTGATTATTTTATAACAGTAATAGATAGATACATAAAATGTACATATGTACATACTACGGGCCTACAGTTAACGACTCGCTATAATCAATAAAAGCACAATTCACCAACCTGTCTATCGATATACATATAGTGCCATACAACACTATATTTATCTGTATCGACATAAAACTAGTGTACCAAACATTTATTACAATTGTTTTTAATATTAACGTATTATAATCTAGTAGTATTGTCATTGGCAACAAGTGCCATCTTCGAAATCATGTTATACCACTATTTATAACATATACATATAGGAAAGTGGTTAATCATTATATAATAAGCAGCAAAAATATAATTTACAAAGAGCATAGAAAAATACATATTACGATTTAACATTTGTATTTCAAACAGCATAGATAATTATCGAATGTATTATTTAAGCACATCCCTATTACATTTATTTATTAAATATATGTATTTAGTAAGTTTTTTATTATTTAGTTTTTCTTTTATGTCGAATATTAAATTTTATATAATTTTGAACCAGAACTTAGTAACGTTTAGTGCATTGTCAGTCACCAAGTCCAATTCGCCCTTTGTACAGGTGTACGAACACAATGCACAGTTGAAGTACCTACTATATGGTTTAAAATGGATCTCCACATTAGCACTTGCTCTAAAGTGTTATAGCGGTGCGGAGTCTATGGTGGGAGGAGGTACCAGTAGATCAGCGCCCCCTCCACCAATGTCACTCGCCGTCTTATCCTCACCAAAGACGCGTTGCAAAACTTTCAAATACATTTATGGTTCATAATATTTCTTATAATTTAAAATATTATGTAGGTTTAAGTACATTGGTGGTCAAATAATGTTAAACACGACTCGCGATCGAAAAAGTCACGCGTTCGATACTGGTCACGTATCACATATTTTAAAATCATGTACGATCTATATTGTAGACAGCAGTGTGCTCAACGAAGAAGGAAAACTTCTTGAGCAAACCTGCATGCCCGCGTGGGTACGTAATCTACCAACCCGCACTAAACCAGCGTGGTAGATTACGAACTCAGCCTCCTCCTGATTAGGTAAGGCCCACGCCCCTGTAATGGGGACGAGTATGAACTGAAAACGAGGATCTGAGTTCGCCTTCAACCACATTATCCCGACAGAGGAAGCGTATTTGTTCAGTGATTAAGTAGCGTTAATTATGTACATCGAGTGTAAGAAAGCCTGCCCGATCTTAGCATCTAAGACAATCAGAACTTATGTGCAAAAAAATTGAACCATTATGGGATTAATTTTCAAAATGTTTCCAGAACGCATTGTTCTAAACTAGGTCTGCACTAATTCGACAGCGTAACTCACAATGCTCACAATATACAGACTTGAAAGTGCAAAATCACAAGAGGTATCTGGAGAGTGTGTTGGAATGATCCCAAATCTCCTTCTAAGTTAAAAAGACAGCTATACGTAATACCTATAAGGATATTATGAGACTGGTTTTTCCTTATGCTAATCAGCAATATATTAGTCTTAATCTGAATTACATCACGAAGAGAAAGATGTTGGAGTGGATTAATGTCATCAAGCGACGTAATCGAAATCTTGTGCTAAAGACATTTTTGATGTTATTGACATTGCAGATAAATTTTAGGATAATCGAATATGATAGTTTAGAGCACGTCAGACCAGGATGGTTTAATTTTATATGGCTGGCCTTGACGCATGTCCTGACCAAATATAGTGAAGAAGATTGAAGGATATAGGAGCCAAAGTTTTCTGTCAATGTACCTGATGTCAAAGATCAAGCAAAGTGATCTTGATATTAAAGAGTAAAGTGTAGGATGTTGAGTAGAAAATCGAACTGCCCCAATTAAAGGACGTATACATCAATGCTGAAGAAGAAAAAACAATGTCGTAGACAAATATCTACATGAATTTATGTACAATATTTGATTATTAATACTAGCTATACATCACACAGCTATCAATATTATTTGAAGCCTAGCAATTCTGGTAAATTTAAATCAGCATTGTTGCAAAAGTTCGCATAATTTCTAGACTTTTTATAGGACATTTTTATATATTATCTTTTACACATTACTTTCAATGTGTGCGTATCGTACTTATCTACTAATTAATAAAATATCTACGCATCTTAAATAGTTCTCAATCATTCAGTATGATCTAGAATACGAAATATATTTAATCGCGTCATACTATTATATTTGGATAAAAACTATTTCATTAGCCATGATTTTAATTCCATCCTTGGATTCTTGAATAAGAAAATAAGATAAATAAATATACAACTTTATATTATGACACTTACGGCTATACACCACAGATTCACAGCACTGTTTAAACGATAACGATCTTCCTTTAAAATTGTGTCTCTATTCTACGCACTATTCTAGGGTCTTATATTTTAGCAGTGGCAACCTATCAGGGTCACCACGGCGGGGCACTCAGGTGTTCTCGTCCGAAGAGTCGTCTGACGAAGAGCTAGTGTGGAGCGTTGAAGCCATGGTCAGCTGTCTGATGAAAGGTTCCCTCGGGAGGCTCTGTTGGCCGAGTGCTAGTCGTCTCACCCCCATCCGCTCACTCTCTGGTAGTGATTTGCTACATTTTTCTTCTGTTATAGCATTGCGATTTAGAGATCTGAAATCAGCGAAATCAACGTTTTAAAACAAAAGGACTACGTTAAATCGAATATAACTCGGGGCTCCACTCGCGTGAATGCCGGTTCTAGCGCTAAATGGAAAATCACGAAATAATTACAGATTTAGAAATAGTCCAAGAAACATTTTTACTGAAGCTCTCGTGCCATAATGACGACTACTGAAACGAAGATCAGGCTATATCTTCAGTTCTAAATTATACTCGACCAATTTTAATAAAACATGCTGCAGTACATACATACATATATACACTCACGCCGATATCCCATAAGAGTAGGTAGAGACCATAGTACATACTACATACATACATACAGTCATGCCTGTTTCCCATTGGAGTAGGCAGAGACCACTTCCTTCCACCTGCTACGATCGTTTGGTGTAGCAAAGTGGCTATCTGCAGCCCACATTTCGCCTCCGCATGCTGCAGTATTTAGAATATTACTTTTATTGTAGTCTACAACAGTGTGACCACAATTTAACCGCGTTGGTTTTTGAACTTCACGCTCACAAGTTTCAATTTCGAACTAACAATCAAACAGAACGAAAGAAAACAAAACATGATTTCGGTTTCAGAAGCCGTTAATTAGTCGATCTGAGTTAGATTTTTTGAAATATCTTTAATGTACAAACAAGGACTGCAATGATGACGCAGTGGTTTAAGTGGTCGCTTCTCATATGCGCTGTCGAATGTTATGGGTTCGGGCCCCACCGGGTA
The DNA here is from genome assembly GCA_017165845.1 of Thaumetopoea pityocampa. Lineage (NCBI taxonomy): Eukaryota > Metazoa > Arthropoda > Insecta > Lepidoptera > Notodontidae > Thaumetopoea > Thaumetopoea pityocampa. The sequence goes on along the minus strand of WUAW01038568.1, from coordinate 36,969 downwards.
CAACAACTTTGTGTAATCCACAAATTGTTGTTCTGAGTCTGGCTGTTCTGTGTTTCCGTTATTTGAATGTTTGTAAAGTCCCCGCGATACAGGAATTTACCCTAATGCGGGATTTGTCTTAAAAAAATGATGTTTTACAATTTTATAATAGTATAGATAGATTTATTATCAATTATAGAGTGTTAACTTGCTCCATAAAGGTATAGAACCTTATCAGAACTGCTTGCCTTTAGGCCTTCACAATTGTACAAGCGTAGTGCCTCTCAAAATCTGTAAGTCTGTATAGGCATAGTAACTTTATAAACTTATTACAATATTTAGATAATGCAACGTGTAACGTATTATGTAGTATCCATTGTAACCTCTGCTATTTTTCGATTATTCTGGAAATTAATCTATCTAATAACATCTGAATTAAACCATGCATGTTCGTCTTTTTTGGCCCTAATTCTTCATTGATGAACACAGTGATGAACATAGTACAGAGAGTGAATATTAGCCCCGAAGGGAATAAGTAATGCTTTAAGTAGGCAGCGTTTCTGGTTCTAAAGAAGATTTTAATTTTGATAATTGATAGGATAAGTAAAGTGATTTTACAAAATTAAATATTGAAGACTATTTTTTTTACGTACCCTGTCAATTCTAACATAGAGCCTCTTCGACATTGTCCTCTATGTGGTCCCTGCATGATGCTGGCTGGCCTGCTTGAAGCACCCAAAGGATCCGAATGGGCTACATCCTCCATCAACAATACTGATGGCCCGCCAAGGCTAGTGCTCCTCTTTGACAGCAAGCTAGGCCCTTGTCTTCCTACCACAGGGTCTTTGGATGATCCTTCTTTATTCCAACTGTCTTTATTTCCTTCAGAGTCGGACATCACAGCGTACTCGGAAGGACCTTGAGTAGAACTAGTACTTTCCCTCCGAAAAAGACCTATGATAGATTTCGGATGTTTTGGCTTCTCTATGCCACCTAATTAGGCGGGAAGGTGGCGTTGATGGAAGTATTTTCAAAATGGAAAGGAAGGGGAGAAGAAAAAAATGTGTGTAAGAAAATGTTAATTTATATTCTATTTCTAAATAATACTACCTAAAGAAGGGCAAATATAGATTTTTATTATTGTTAAAAGTAATTTAGCTACATATATAGATTAGTCTATTACAAATTTCTATTATATTTATTGGTATATTTTTAAAGGTTTTTTTAAAAGAATGCTTTTTAATTAAAAATTTCAAAGGTTAGGTCAAGTACAAAAAATCTAGTTCAGGGTCAAGTTTACAATTACGTGCAAGTTGGAAGATCTCTATTTTTGCTTTAATGTGTTCTGAGAGAAAGCAAACATGCAGAGTGATTTTGAAGCGTATTTAAATCATAATAGGTAAAATATTCACTTGTTTTTTCATAAGCAACCTTTGGTTATGAAAAAGCTACCTAGTGTTAAAACGATGGTATATATTAAATGGCAATGTACCAATAGTAATGTTTTAAAGTGACAGCTGACGAGGCTATTTAAATGACAGATCCGGTGTTACCGACCCCGATTTTTTAAAACCCTACTAAATAAATACATTTATAAATATTTCTACTATTTAAAACGTATGAAACTTATTATTCACTGAACTGATTATACTTTTTCTAATGACCTTTTTAACCCCGTCTTTCATCGTTGCCTAATTTTACTCCATCTACTTCTTCTTCTTCATTTTATCTATGTTTTCTTCCGACACCATGGTCTGCCATTAATGCAGACAATGCTGTTATGGGCTGTGTTAAGATGACACCCATGTAATCTCTGCGACAACTAGTATCATTCAGAAATCAGTTGAAACCCGCTGTTTTATCTGCCTTCCGAAATATGGAGGAGCTCTGGTCTAAATTATATGTTAAAATTAACCCATCCAATATATTACCTATGTTTTGCCTATTTCTATGCATCCAACACTCTACCTACTACCTGTAAGTATATACAGCCATGACATAC
>WUAW01038568.1:23048-34908 GCA_017165845.1 Thaumetopoea pityocampa | reverse complement strand
AAGACACAGGGAATCCTAATTTGGGACTAGATCAATGTGTGTGAAAAAGTGTCCAGAATATTATTATATTAGACATAGAACTTTCATTACTATTGTGACGTGTAAACTAGTCCAGCTGAACAATTTCTTTAAATATATATTTAAAAACGTTAATACGAAATACGTGGCTACGTTAATTCCATCAGGCATTTATTTCGTCTATTCCGTGGACGTATTTGGCCCAAACGATGAAAGAGGATCTATCATCTATACCTGTGTCGGGCAGGCAACTTCATAAGTACGATTCACGCACAACATACAATATCTTAACTTTATTTTTTTATATGACTTGACTTTTTTAGCTCGTAGGCCCTGATGATAGTGTAGTCTTACCTAGGAAAGTAGCAGATGGTGAATTGTACGCTAAATACTCTTTATTAGAAGCCCATGCAGGGAACTCGGATTGTTTGAGAGCGCAAAAGCCTTCAGTTTCCTCCCGTTTCCATGGCAACATGGTCTCCGTCGCCGTTGGGGTAGCAACCCGTGCATGCTCTGGTACAATCATATAGGTGTCTGTATAATATAATTACTTTTATTAAAACTGAGAATCGATTTTTATATAAAAGAAAATAATTACTCATTATATAAGGGCAATTATTTTTAAGTGATTCATACCGTTGTCGTCAGATATTCTCCTTTCATCTTCTTCAAGTATATCTTCATTAGGAACTAAAATAAAGATAAGTACTTTATTTAATTTAAGATTTGTTACGAATATAAATCGAAGCCCTATTTTTCTGTATATCATTTCTTGTCATTCTAATAACTTTGAGTTAGTTAATAGTCAATAGTTTTATCTTCGGTTGAAGTGTCGTAACAACAGTTATTGGACAGCAACAATTATCTGTGATTTCAATAACAAGTGACTGGTAACACTGCAATAAGGCCTACTCATAGCAAGCAGTGAATGATTTTGGACTACTAATAGTTATAACTATAGAGTCATATTTTATCACGTTTAATATCATATTCGGATTGCTGAACTGCATTGAACATAAACCTCCTCAAATGTGGACTTGCCATAACTTCAACGCGTTGCAAAACTGTATTAGAGATCTGATCATAACTTTTAATAAAGATGAATTAACCATAGCATACATCATCATATATTTAATAGATATATTAATAATATAGTTTAATAATAAAAGCTAAAACACACAGGACTTAAATATTTAAATAACTATTTAAACTCGCGTGCACAACAAATTCCATGCTCACATCTAAATCTACATCAAAAATAATAATGAAAATATAAATGCTTTAAAGCACAAAGGCTTAAATATATTACATATAATAGCAACATAGAAAACTATTTCTATAGCCACATAAAATACACATTTATATAAAAATAGTATGTGTTTATTACATGCGGCAGTAACATTGTATCGGATGATCAATATCTTTCTAAAACTAATAACGTTTGGTAAAAAGAAAAAAAAAACTAATTCTAATATGGTACTATGAAATTAAGAGCACCAGCTTTGAAATTAATAATAGCACCAGCTTCGAAATTAATAATTGCGTCAGCTTCGAAATTAATAATTGCACCAGCTTCGAAATTAATAATTGCACCAGCTTCAATATTAATAATTGCACCAGCTTCGAAATTAATAATTGCACCAGCTTCGAGATTAATAATTGCACCAGCTTCGAAATTAATAATTGCACCAGCTCTGAAGTTAATTATATCCATCTAATTACGTTACCCCAAAATAAGTTTATTGATATTTACAAACTGCATATAATATTATTATGTGTTATAGTACTCACAGTGGATAGTCTAATGGATCAAACCCCCTATTATTATGCTCTCTCACACGCACATATACGTAGTGCAAGCAAGAGGAAAGGAGAACGAACATCATTATACTTGTCACGTTGTCTTATTTCTATAACTTCCTATTGTTTATGTCCCTGTAATCTGAGCCCGCGATAAAATTGACATAATAACTTGAAATTTAAAAACTATATCATAAAAGTATTTTAAGGTAAACATACAAAAAGCAAATTAGGTATAATCGTGACATGTTGATCATCAGATGCAAGTGTGAATGCAGTCATCTAGTGGCGTAAGAGCTCAAGTTCGAGTAGGTAAACACATACCAAAGTTATACGTGGACCTGTCCCTTCTCCACGGTAAAGATTTCTCAACAGCTGTCGGTAGTATTTCTTCTGGTGTTTTAGCGTACTGCTTTACAATCCTCGCTTTCAAAGGATTAAATCCAGGCAGGGTTGCCAATTGGTTTAAAAGTGAACTACTGTTCTCTTTATGCGAGGACGTCGGACTGACTTCCTTGTATCCAACTGATAATTATATCATCGCCAGTTGTCGAGAGTATCGGATAGTTTGCGGTGCCACATGAAGATTGCCAGAAGGGAAGAAAACGACGATCAAATAAACCGTATTTAACAAGCAAAGGTGAAAAAAAACATAGCGATCAGGGAAGAAATACGTTTATGTGATTAATATAAACGCATTTTTTAACTAGGTCACAATGAGCTAAGGATAATCTTAAATTAAAAGGGAAAACTGTAGTATTGGCGTAATACTAATTTCTTTTTTATAAAATTAAAATATATGGTAAATATAATAACTTACTTAGGTCCATTTAAACAGTTGTATTGAGTTCAAAACATATGCACAACTATGCTCCGACCATTACAAACGCAAAGTTAGTCATAAATCATTTTTATCGGACCTCTTTCTCGCACTTACCCTTATGGAGCAACGCAATAACGACTTACCTGCCTGACTTGCGAGTGCTCATAAGCTAATTAATCTAATTATCAACAAACAATTCACGCTCTAACTTTGCGTTTGTAATGGTCCGACTATAATCGCATGTTAAGCCATCAAAACATCTATTTAAATGTCTGTGTACAAAGACTTTAATTATTTTCAAGACGAAATTCCATCTTTGGTTAATTTAAACTGTTTCCTGCAAAGTAAGCAGTTTGAACTTTATAATATGATTTTTCTTTGTTTCACTTAAAATGAGCAACTGAACAAAGGAAGTAAGTAATTCAAAGCAATAAGAAGAAGAAATACAAGACAGATTAGTTCTTGAACATGCCACCACGAAACGTTTCAGCACATTCTCACAGTATGTTGCCATGTCAGTAATTGTTAAAGACATTTGGACCCGGCGAACAATACTCGTAAAATTATCATTAACACCGGGTTACATTTTTTTATTTGAACTAAGGAAAAAACAGAGTGCAAAATGTTATTTGACAACATCTAAGGGTCATTATTTGGATTTGAATATATTTGTGTATAGACAGACGTACCGCGTGTTAATTTTGAAATTATAATCGCTGTTATACTTATTGCTGAACTATTTGAAGAGCTCACACTTACGATCCATCAACAAACTAAACATAGCCCTGGTTAAAGACGTAGAGTTAGCACAGTTACAACAAGATGTTCTAATGATCATATTATCGGATTGAAACATGTTATTTGTTTCATGTTTTGTCAGAAAGGTATGGTAAATTGGATGAAAGAATAATTTATTTTACGGTTATTTAAAAGACTGACCCACTTTTCCGATTCACATATATACAAATGTTATCATCAAATATTATTAATATTATCTATAAATAACTTGGTGAAATGACAAATTTTACAATTTTGATATTGTCTTGCTTAAAAACCCCATGTTGTAATGTTTGCCGTTAATTGATTTCAGTTAAATGTCAATGGTACACAGTTTTTAATTGAATTTAATTCACTAATAAAACTCAAAATCTCTAATGGAGAATTAGCCTTAGTTAGAATTAGCCTTTTTTAATGCACCGATAAAAATAAATATGTTAAAATAACAGAAAATTACCCAATTTTTATACTTATTTAAAGACATCACTTTTTCAATATTGCTTTTCGTAATTTTTAATTACTTTTTAATTATTTGTATATATAATCAAATAATATCAAGTGTACCTATATTATTTGATTTTAATTATTATACAACAGAATCTCACTAATACGACACTACTAAAAACCCACGAGTGCCGGATTGTTGGAATGGTCGGATTGCGATTTTTTTATAAAGAAATTCAAAGCAAATAATTCCATGTAGTGATAAGATATGTATTTATTGTATATTTTTTATGACAATGTTAATATACTTAACTAATTTATCTTAAAATAATCTTTAATTAACGTGTTTTTTTTTCACCTTCTACTCCTTTCTTACTTTACCTATGTATAACCTATATATTAGCAAATAAAGTATTCATTCATTCATTCATATACATTTATTCATATTCATTAATTCATTCATTTCTCTCTGGAGTTTCGATAAAATCATAGCAGATGAACCGTATTCTTCAGATCATCTATTACAGATATTAAAATTGGGAGAGCAATTATTTGGCGAGGAGACGTTGGCGGAGGGTGCGAACGCGTAGGGTGCCGGGGTACTGAACGTGGCGATGTAGTGAAGAGCCGGACTAATGAGATTCTAGTGTATTATATTTTTTAAGAAAATATTCTTAAGATAATATAATCTTTTTTTATTGTGTCACTATCACAGTCTTTGTAACATTGTTAATGTTCTATTTTGAGTTAAAAAATGATCACAATAGTCATAAAATACATTTAAACTCACATATACTTCAATTTTATTTGTTTGTAATAAATACAAATGTCGGAATACCGTTTCAGCTTACCATACCTTTCCGACTAATCTGGTAATTTTTTTTTAATAATCTACTTCGAATTTTTACAATAGCATATTTAAGATTTATTTTAGCATTTTACAACGAAATTCAAATCCAAACTTGTCAGTGAAACAGGAGTCATGCAGAATACCTACGCGGGGATTTGGCAGTGAATGTAATACCGCCGTCGTCGCCGTCGCGTCGCGGCCCCGGACCGCGGTCGTCGCGCTCCTCCTGAAGGACCTCGTCAATGTAGTCTGTGAAAACGTATTCAACACTAAAGCACTTTTTATGGACTTATAACTGATTTGGTGCTTTTACATTAATCATTTGTGTTGCGGATTCGTTGATTTTAATACAGTTTTGTCTAATAAATTATTTTAATTTTGTGATAGCATCAACTTAAATACATTAATATTACAGGCAATATAAATAAAATAATAAAAATAATCGTGTGCTACGCACAGGCGTGTTTTAACAACAATATATTTTTTTAATTATATGCTGTTAAAAATTAATGACAAAACGAAGCTCTTGTGTTTGCAAATTAACAATTATGCAAATGAACGCCATAATTATGTATTGTTGATAAATAAAAAATAAAATTAAAACTAAAATAAACATATAAATACTTGGATCACACGTGCATGCGACCGACACTCGTGATTATAGTAAAGAATAAAATAAGTACCTAATCTAGAATACTTTATTTTACCGTGCGTGAATTGTTTAGCCGAACCGTTTTGCTGGAATTCCGGGAAAGTCACATGGTTTTTGCCATCCTGAAAAAATAAATATATGGTTATACTTGGGCTGGGTATATAACATCACCGGGAGGACGGCGGCGTGAGTGGCTCATCTCGCCATGAGCACCTTCAAGTGCTACGGTGCTGGTGGGAGTAAGTTGCCCCCGAGAAGTGCTCGAAAGAACAAGACACTGAGGACTAAGTTATCCACAGCGGATCCTGAAGGGGATCCTCGATGTGTGGATGAAGGCCACCACAGGGTTTTTAGTAAGTAAGAGTCTGGCATGTCCTGTGCCACCCCACAACTTATGGAAGTCCCATGTAGGATTTTCTCTGCGTAAAAAAAATACGCAGTTTTAGTGGATGAAATGCCACATAACCGTTATACTATGCCCTCGACACAGCGGTACGCGTTAGGCATTTTCTACATGTAAAAAAGTTATGATGACATAATTAAAATAAGAAAAATCTTCCTCCCTTCGTCTTTTTTTATTGAGTGGAAACGTCTGCCGCATTCCGCTGACTGCTGAACTGAGGGCCCCAATACGTCGGCTCGCACCCATTGTAATTACGATCCCAGAGCCTAACCATCATGGGGTTCGCACTAGCATACATTATATATTGCCATAATGTGGGCGGTGAAGGAAAACATCGCGAGGATACCTACATACCCAAGAGACTTTCTCGACAGTGTGTGAAGTCTGCCAGCCCGCATTAAGCCAGCGTGTTGGACTGTAGTTTAACTAGTCGTGTTCAAATCTACTATATTATGAAAGCGTACTATGGACTTACAAACTATATTTTTCTAGCGCACATTTTATACGTTTTCATATTTCGCTCATCCAATGACGTAATTACATTTTTGCAATTTATCAGAAGTAGCGTTTCAGTTTAAAATTGGATTATACCCATTTTGTAAATCATATCAATTATCATGATTTTTCCTAATTTATTTATAGATTATTATTAATTATTTGAGCATTCTCGAAAAAAATTCAATAAACAATAAATCATACAAATTAAACACAAAATAAAATTTTTACTTTTTTGCAATTACGTCATTATTCTATTGGATGAGCGTATAGCGCAGCGCTGTCCAAACCAGATACGATCACGGGCCAACACAGAATAGGGCGCGATACGCACACAGCAGAACACGCCGTACAGCGAGCAATTACACAGCGACTGAGAAGCGCGCGCGTGACTGCTCGTCTGTCGTGCTGGACATTATATAATATATAATAACTACGCTACGTATAATCTATGCTGGAGCTATTTTTTTTTAAAGACCTCCCGCATTAGGATTAAATTCCTGTGTCGCGGGGACTTTATAAACATTCAAATAACGGAAACACAGAACACACAGACTCAGAACAACAATTTGTGGTTCGCACAAAGTTGTTGTCCCGTGTAGGGATCGAACCCACAACACTCGGCAGCGCAGTGGAAAAGTGACCACTTAAACCACTGCGCTATCCGTGCAGTCAATTTATCTATGTATGGCGCTATTTATAGCATCGAGTGGAAACGATACATAGCATGCGCTATGCGTTGGGTACATATAACGCGCTGTGCCATTGCACTATAAGCTATATTAACCATTCTGACCCGTGACCCGTAGTCTATCCCATTACGGGTCACGGATACGCCGCGCCACGCATTGATAAAAATAATATCTTATGATTGCACCTGCTTTCCACGCTTGCTACGCTTATGATGATGTTTCCTGTCGCCCACTCGACGCCTGATGTTCATGTGTGTCTTGTAGTTAACCTGCGTTCCGAGGTCACGATCATTGACGGCGTGTCTGCTATAGCTCAATCGACGGTGCTAAAAATGGAAATACACTCACTTACATCAACTGTTGATTAACAGAAAGAATCTATGAAGTTACAATACATACATACACACAGTCACACATTTTTCCCGCTGGGGTAGACAAAGATTCAGGTTGATAATTGGTTTAATAAGATATTTAGGTCGATATTTGGTTTCAAAAGCACTTCTAAAATCAAAAAAATTTCTAACATTTTAACTAAGGTTTGAGAAATTCTATAAATTTTAATAGTAGTCGAACTTAAACAATCTTGTAACGACAATTGCAATAAGATATTATTATGTTTTGTAATTTTTGAGATATGGGCTATTTTGGGTTATATGCTATTTTGAGTTTAGCGACTTTGCTTTTCACAGACTATGAAATATAAACATGTTTTTGCTATCAATTACATTAATATTATATAAATATAACTGCTTTTTAATTTACGTAGATGATAGTTTACAGAACTGTGTGTGGTCTGAAATATACTGGACTAGATTTTTTTTTATCAAATATTCGATAGCAATTAGTCTTTAATGATATGCTCGTACGTAATAAATCCAGGCGTTCAACGTCAATAAACTATAGAACTACTATGGTTTCACAAAGTACACACGTAATATTGGATTTAAATTAAAGCAGTGACGTACATTGTAGGGCATAATTTATCGTAGAACTAAATTGGGATAATAAATGTGTTGAGGTGCTTCTCCAGAAATATACAATCTCAAGACTCGAACACAAGCCGCGAAGGCGGGCGGCGTTCTGCGCGTCTCTGCTAGAGAGAGAAAGTCTGGAGTAATAATATACACCCCCACAGCACGAAATTGTCATGCTTACAGAACTTCAGAGTTTGGGAATAGGACAGCAAATATATGCCGAGTCGTGCAAGCCCCATATACTCGTCATAAAATGTGTCCTTGGTGCTTTACAACGTTTCCGCCATTTGCCATTCATAAAAAATATATTACGGTATTGTTAATATAATATTGTTTCAAAAAGATCAAATTCGTAGCACCCTTAATCGACGAAAGTATATGAAAAGATGTATGAATGTAGATGAGGCCAAAGAGGTGTGTCAAGATACCGGTCACCCTTATGGGATACCGGCGTGGGTGTATGCATGTATGATATTGTTACATTAATTTTAGGCAATGTCATAACACCTTTGAATTTTCCGGAAAGACTACGCTAAGTTTGAAGTGTACATGCGTCTAAGGATTTTATTAATTTGTCTCGATCTATCCATGAACTTCAGTAGCTACTTACTATCAAGTGAGCTACATTTTCTTCCATGAAATAAAAATGTATTCCATGACATAACAAATCAAATCTATTTATTTCGTTTAACGGCGAGTAGTTGACATCTTTGGTCTTGTCTAAGTGAAAAGTAAGTATATCTCCTGTAACAACCCCGGTGTGGGTGTGAGAGCATATAGGTCAATCAACAATTAGTATTATTTAAATTCATAATCACTTAACATAAAATTAGTTATTAAAATAAACTGTTATATATTAGAAATAGATTATTATTTTCAATAGTTTTATCATCTAGCCAGTTTGTTTTTTAATTTAAGCTATTGGCTGGGATTAGGAAACCTTTGCGTAAATACAACAATTTAGCAAAGTTTGAACGAGAATGGGAACGCATGCGGCACCAACAAACATTCATTTTTGTATATCGTATAGATGAAAGCGTCCGATTTAGGTTAACCTCCGCTATAAATAATGTTATGTCGAGTGACTTTGATCTTTCATTCCCCCGACCTGAAACCCTATGAGATCCGATAAGCCTCCCTACACCAAGTTTGGGTGACATATTGTATCCGCCTTTATTTACAATAGGCAAAGTTAATCCATTCACGGTTCCTAATAGCACCCTAATAGCATGTTAGTTTGCGCTCAATCAATACCAGTCCACAATGCAAACAACCCAATCGATCGGCCTCGATTGCTTAAAACAGTCGTCATCCTAACGATACTTTATTCATTTGGTTTAAAAATAAAGTAAAACAAGGCATTGGCTTGTTTCTTTCTCACTAGATGTTTCTATTTATCGATTGTACCAACAGACGGGGCCAAATAGATTAATGATTAAAATGTCCTATCTAAATAGCCGATTAATGTAAGCAACCCTTTAAGATATACCTTCAAACTTCTCAAGTAAAACTTATTTTAGAAAACAGCGATCTGCTGATCCAGACAGCTCCAACGAGTTTAAGATTTAAATGATAAAATATATTCTATAAAGGGCTAATCTGAATGACTATCACTGAAGGCCGTGATTGTCGTATTTACGACTCCTCAATAATGAGGAGTACGACGCGAGGAAATTATTATTCCGTTAACAGTAACATTATCAGGTCTCTTGATGTATTAAAATCGTCCAGGTCTATCAGTAGGTTCATATTCAACTGAATTAAATACCAGTATAAATATAATTAATACCAATATAAATATAATGTCTTACTCGTCTAAATGGTTTGCACAGTTCCTCAGCAAGTAGGTGATGTATTTTCGCGTCCGTAAGGTCTTTCTTAGATGGGTTGTATTCTAACTCGTGCATATCTATATTCCACGTGGAAGAGTCTAATTGACTGAAGCTGGGACTGAAAATAATTTGAATATGTAATTATGATTATATAGGTACCTATTACTAAATGTGTGCGTATATGAAAAAGTACATCTACAATCTTACCTTCCATTAAAGTTGGCGTTGGTGTAATTCTTAAAAATAGCAGACATTGATTCTGCTCCGGATATATTCCCTATAGTTGATGCGTTCCTTTGCATATATTCTATGGCATCCTTCATAGCCAGCTTCGAGTATGTTTCCAAAATTTTTGGTTCTGCGCCCTAAAACATTTTTGCTGTTAGTATATTATTCCTAACTAGCTTTTTTCCCGTAGCTCTACCCGCATAAATGTCGGTTTTACGCTACATGAGAAATCCCGAAACTTACTTTTAGCTAGAGCTATCTGGTGGCTACCGTTATGGTACGAGAAGTCAAGTAAAAGTGGTTCTAAGGCTTTTTAACTAAATCTATGATTGTTTCGGGGAGATACAACACTTTAGAAACTACATTTTCATTTTCGTCATTGATTACGAATATTAATGTTTCGTCTGTCAAAAAATACTTGAATTTAAAAAATTAAACACATATAATTAAAAAAAAACATATATTGAAAGTGGGCGTGCGATATGCCGCGCGATGACCGATAATTTTAAAAAGCATGTCTGTCTGTCATGCTTTCTAAAAAAAATTTAATCACTGACCTGACGACGTTCCTTCAATCGGGAACGAAATATCTGATATTTCTTTTAAATATTAATATGTTTTGGTTACAGGTTCGCACCCAATACCGACACCCAGTGGGGCGCCGCGTGCAGTTTTTCAGCACGCAATGGAATCATTGAGCGGGATATCGCACGCCCACTTTCAATATATGTATTTTTTAATTATATGTGTATATTTAATTGAAACTGAAGTGGCAGTGGGCGAGTCACATAGCTCGCAGAACCGATGGACGCTGGGGTCTTAAAGTGCTGGTGTGGCGACCCCGAACCGGAAAGCGTAATGCGGGTAGACCCCCGACCAGGTGGACCGATGACCTGGTGAAGGTCGCGGGCAATCGGTGGATGCGGGCGGCCCATAACCGCTCAATGTGGCGATGATTGGAGGAGGCCCATGTCCAGCAGTGGACGTCTGTGGGCTGATATAATGATGATGATGAATTAGTTGAATAACTAAAACAGGTTGTGTTTTCTGAATTAACAAAAATTCTTACCTGATAATTTCTTAATAAGAATGGCCGTATGAAACGATTGTCAAATCTCTTGAATTTATCTCTCATGTGGTGATTTCCGTGTTTACCTAATATGTCTTCAATTCCCGCCATCAAATGGTCCATAAACTAAAAAGGAATTTTTGTTTATGGCGCTTTAAAAATAAGATTAGGAAGTCGTCTGACATACTAATATTAATTTGAATCTAAATTAATTACAAATACGTTATAACATCCTGTAAACTTGATGAAAAGTGCCAATAGTTAATTTATTAGTAAATATTTAGTGTGAATGAAGCTACTGCCATGTAATGGTGCTGATTCTGTTGTAACTGAGCTTAACTAAATTTAGTCCTTTCCTATCTTTTTCTAAAAAAAATGTCTAACTCCAAAACTAGATAGCTATAATTTTAATGCTGTCAGTTTCGTTTAGACACGTCAAAATTAAAAGATATAGACGTGATCTTGGAACATACGGACTAAAGATACGCATAAACGCAACATTTTTTGAACCGTTTAACAGAAACGTAGGTTGGTACTCGCTATAAATGTTTGCTATCTCGATTTGGCGTTTGACATTATAAAAAAATAGGGAGGGACTAAATTTAGTTAAGTTCTGTTACAACAGAATCAGCACCAATATGTACAGGTGTTACCTAAAATATACACTATGGCTCAGCATAAATCATGAGTAGCACCTATACTAATTGTGATCACTAATCGTCACTTATGAGTTAATTCTGTCCTTTCTTACGACACCTCTATAAAAATAGGGTAGAATTAAATATAAAATTTAAAGAAATAAT
>WUAW01038568.1:883-22914 GCA_017165845.1 Thaumetopoea pityocampa | reverse complement strand
TTCTAAATAAATATTCTAAATTCTAAATAAATATTCTAAATTCTAAATAAATATTCTAAATTCTATATAAAGAATTTGTTGTCTGCCAGTTAGTTATCTTACGGCTAAATTACGTAATACATCAATAACCTTACCCTCTCGTGTATCCTCTCGTTCATAGTTGGTTTCCTCTTCTCGGCAGTTTTGACGTTCAATATTTTCACAAGCGGCTTTATAGTGATCCCTTGTATGAACACAGTAAAATATATCACCGCTATGGTTGTGGTGACGAACATGGGTTGCAGTTCAACCACATCGGGGTCGATTAGCAGCACCAGGGCGAATGCGACAGCTCCGCGAAGACCTGCGGATAAATCAACACAATAATAACTTAAACGTAGATATTAACTGTGACTGATAACTCACAGTATAAGATTAATCACTGTATGTAGTTATGGATGTTTATTCATTTATGTAATACCATTTTTATCTGTACATATCCCTCATCCAATAGAATAATGACGTAATTGCAAAAAAGTTTTTTTTTGTGTTTAATTTGGATGATTTGATGTTTAATATGGATTTTTTTTGGAGAAGCTCAAATTATTAATAATAATCTATAAATACATTATAAAAAATCATGATAATTGATATGATTTACAAAATGGGTATAATCCAATTTTAAACTGAAACGCTTCTTCTGATAAATTGCAAAAATGTAATTACGTCATTGTACTATTGGATGGGCGATATAATCCGGGAGTTGACAAATTATGTAAAATTATTTTAAACGCTTCATATCATATAAATATTTATTTAAATGCAATAAAAGCATATTTTTCAATTTAAATAAAAAATATGCTACAAAAATGCGGTCGTATAGTCACGTGACCACATCGAGTGTAACTGCGAATTTCATTTATAAACGTGAAAACTTACTATCAATGCTGTGCTGTTCAGTGTACCAGATTTTATAATACAACTCACAAATTATATGTCTGGCAAGGAACCCGACCTTTAAAATATGAATTTAAAATTTGAATTAAAAATTTGAATAATTTTACTGAGATTAAAATGTGTTACCTTTCTTAATTTGCTTTTATGAATATCTGTGCCTATTTTATTTATTTATTTTATTTTTATTTATTATAAACGGATCTCGTTATTTGTTTACCATTCCTTCGCGCATTAAGTGAGCAGTGGATCTGCGTGACTGCATGATTATTTTTAAAGAATAATAAAAAAACTTCAGTTACTTCTTATGCCGGAAAAATGGCATAGGCGGCGACAAAAGTTAATTGTACGTATTTCATCATCATCATCAGCCTATTGAGTCCATTGCTAGACACACTTCACCATAAAATGGTGACATCTGCCGTAGCTTCGTGCTTGGCAGGCGTCTTAGATTCGCAGTATAACGCAGCTGCCCATTAACCTGATGCATCGCTCGGCTGATTCTCACAGCAGCCTCAGGATGAGATGGAATGACGCTATTATTATTCCTGTTCCACAAAGCAAATTCTAATCGAGTCTATTTGGCATTAAAATGTTAGAAAGCACGATACTTTTATAGAAACTTACCTCCGTAAGACATAACAAACTTCTCGACTTTATTCAGTTTGTGCAGGCGAAACTTATTGGCTACCGCGCTAAATATGCACACTCCTGAAATAACGATTGTATTAAAAATTATACACAGAGAAAATCACTAGCTTTTCATCATTGAGACCAAGTCTCCGTATCTTCGCTTGAGAGTGAAAACTTAGTAGATGCATTTTCAATGCAAAATGTTTTGTTATTTATTTATATATATAAAATATTAAGAAAAGGAAGAAATGCTTATCATTCCTGGTTAATTAGAAATCAAATCTGATACTCCTAGTATCATCTATCACGCTCAATAAAAATCTATTGGTTATTCGATCGGCCATTTTACCAATTTAAGCAAGTTTAATTTAGGTTGTTGTTATGCTAAGTTAAAAACTGCATATAGATCTTCAAATTCTAGAACTATAATAATTTTTATGCATACTAATTTTTTAGTTTAAAATATTAGGCTGTCTTATAAAATTTTCCTTAGTGAGCTAAGTTCTGAGCTGAGTTCTTTATTTTTACTTTTAAGCAATATACATACAAATAAACAAACAATAATAGGTAAACAGTGAAATATAATATCGCAACCTTATTTATATACCTATGTAAAAATATGTTTATTTGTTTGTCCTCAACCGACATGATTTTTTGCATCGATAGTACAAAAGCCGGAGAGTCATGTATTTAGTTTCTAATTTTCTACGTAGGTAGAAATGTAAAATATTCTGTGCAAAGCTCTTGTGCTCTACCCTCAAATAAACCTATAGTCACTAGTGTTTTCCTTTCCTCTGTCTGCGATTGAATGACGCGCAGATCGAACGTGCTTGAGCGGTGCTGCACAACATGACTTTCCTGAATTAAATGAAGACTATTGTCCTTCTCCTGTGCATTTGTAATACTTGAACCTACTAAGTGGTTTTGTGTAATGCCATGCCTGAAATCCGGATCCACCCGGTTAGCCTGGTGAATGCGCCTACCGGTAATGTGTACCACTCATGACAGTGACTTGGTCCTTGTGATTTGCCTTCTACCTTTTAAAGCCTAGATCAATAAGGCCAGCAGTCTTCACGCAAAAACTACTTATTAACGGAAAACGTACGGTTTCCGTAGAATAATACAAACATAAAACCAACGTCAAATGAGCCACAGGCACAGTTAGTTTTATATAGAACCCTCTGTAACCATGTGAATGAGGATTAGTCTAACTGAGACAAGAGCATTTCATTTGGGAACCATCCGCCAAAATGAACTAATCTGTCTCTAGATGCTGGACGAATGAAGTGCAATTTAATATGAGGGTAGAAGCCAAGGGATACAAGTGTGGAAACAATATATCTATACTAATTATAAACAGGTAAAATTTGTTTTTTTGTATGTCGGTGGTAGTCGCCTGAACTAATGATTCAATTCTAAAAATTTGTTCACTAGTAGAAAACTACATTATTCCTGAGTGAGTGTATTTATATCATGCATGTTAGCCGAGCTATCACAATGTTACTAATTCTGTTGTAATAGAACTTAACTAAATTTAGTCTCTCCCTATCTTTTTCTAATGTCAAACGCCAAAACGACATAGCAAACATTAATAGCGTGTACCAACCAATATTTCTGTTAAACGGTTCAAAAAAATGTTGCATTTTTGCGTATCTTTAGTCCGTGTGTTCCGAGATCGCGTCTAAATCTTTTAATTTTGACGTGTCTATACGAAACTGACAGCACCAAAACTGTAGCTATCTGGTTTTAGCGCTTGACATTAGAAAAAGATAAGGAGAGACTAAATTTAGTTCTGTTACCGCAGAATTACCACCATTGTTTATCTAGCAAGTCGGAAAGAAATACGTCTTAAAACTAAGCCGGAAAGAAAATATCCCTTAAAACAGAATTATTTGCTTTTTATTTCGAAAAAAGGGCACTTCCTGTTAAAATTACGCGTGGAAGAAGTCGCGGGCAAAAGCTAGTATGAGATAAAACGAGTTCGAAGTTGTGACTCATTGCAAATGGACACAGAAGTAATTCTAGACCTTTTATTTGTAATAGTGGGTAAACTTTTATTTAATTACTAAGCTATACCTCTATACGGTTATAACTTTTGCCTACTTAAAATTTTCATTGTATCTATCCTTCTGTGTAATTAGACCCATTCGAAACCAGATATCGTTTATACGTTTTGGTTTCTAGAACCTTTATATATTTAAGTACATTGCTCACCTATGATGCGAAAAATTGAGCAGAAGACGATGGTCAACAGTACGAACCACGTGTTCCAATCGTGGTTATTGTTGACGGTGGCGACGCCCAGGAACATGAAAATGATGGTCTCAGAACTGGAGGACAGCATCTTCATAGTGTACTTGATTGTGGTATGAGACTTGTGAGATATGTTTGCTTCCACGTAGTTCTTCATCGTTATACCGCAGAATGTTATTCTAGATTTATAAAGGATTAATAAACTATGTATATATGAGAACTCGAATGATACTTTACACTCGAAATTAGCCTCATATATAACCTCATAAATGACTATAATCTTTATATGTATAATTGTTGGTGTGTCTATTGGTAATCATGCAACTTCTGAAGGACTTGACCGATCGATGTCCTATTCACACGATATTTTAAGTTCTAATTGATGTCCGTTATTTCATTACCTAGAATTTTGATATGGCAATAATGACGTTTCATAGCATTATTTTTTTCAGATTTCACTTTTAATCTATATTACGCAGGATAATTTAAGAATCTTAATGAGATCCCACACACGTAAATCGGTTCAGGCACTTAAGAAATTACGATGCAATAATGATTACACGCGTCAAACTTAATACTCCAATAATGATAATTACCAGTAACCTGTTAACTGAGTGCAATGAAATTATATAGACTTAAAATTATTGACAAGTTTATTGATTAGAAATAATTTTAGGATACATTCAACCCCGCAGATATTCGTTTAAAGCGCGGTCTAATTATAAGGGAATCGGTAAACCGATAACTGAATTATTATGGGGCGCGGTGTAGCAAAAACCTGTTTAATGGTTTTATTTATTATCTCCATCTGTAGTACCTTTTTCTTCTGTTGTTGCCAGGGTCAGCTTCCTTACTAAATCTACTCAACTTTGCTTGATCCTCAGCAGCTCAATGATACTCACCTCTGAATTCATTGGCTTCAAGACACGCAAAAATTAACTACTTTATGTGCCGATCAAGAGCATTGGTGGAAAATACCCTAATAAATACTCCTTGGAGAAAGATTTCAGGGCCGCCCAGGAATGTGCTGAGAACGTCAATAATAGTTTCAGAATAAAGATTATGTCTTTATTCTGAGATTATATAAAGACTTCGCCTTTATTCTGAGGTGCTAAGTGGATGTCGTGAGTGACATATAGTTGTCAGTGGATTCACCATTGAGGATGGAATAGACTGAGAAGATGACTACAAAAGCCAGAATGAATAACACCAAAAATAGGAAGATTTAATAAATAATTGTTTTATAGTAAATAAAATAAAAACTTACGCAAGTATTCCACTCATGTGGAACATCTCCGCGTTCAAATAGGCCAAGTACGCCATGACGAAAATGAAGATTGGTTCGATGACCCGGACTTCGTCGGTGAAGCGGGTGACGAGCCCAGTTGCAAAGCCCCAGACGACTCCGATACATGTGCCTCCTACGGCCACCACTAGGAATGATGCAAGCCCGGAAAGTAAGTCCGTGTAGACAAGCTGCGAGGGACCAATTTCCCTGTGATAAAAACAAATCGTAATAAACGTTTTATTATTATTGTCCGACTGTTTCTGACGCAGAGGAAAGTCTAAATGGGACTATGCAAATCGCGGAGGGAACGCAAATCCATTTCGTGGTCTGTCTGTAATTGATTGGATTAAATGTAGACGATTTAAAATCATGTTTTCGACGTACCCTGCGACTTTTGTCTGCTTCAGTACATATTCGTCTCTACTACAGGGACACGGATATTGGTGTGTATACACTATAGACCACACATGAGTTTGAAATAACAAGGTGATATAGGGCCGGGAACGAACCCGCGACCTTTCGATCGCGAGTTATGGCTAATACCACTAGATCACCTTTTTTAAGCTAAGAAAATCCTACATAAGACTTCCGCAAGTCGCAGGTCGTGTCAGACTCCTAAAAACTCCTCCTCCTGTCTAAAAACTCTGTGGTGACTTTCATCAACACAACGAGGGGCTTCGGGATCGACAGTGGATAATTACCAATGCCCCTCAATGTCCCACTCTTTCGAGCACTTCTCGGGAGAAACCTATTCTCCCGCAGCACTTCAGCATCTGAAGGTGCTCACGACTACATGAGCGGCTCATGTCACTATCCTTCCCAGGGATCACTTTGTATGGATGCTCAGGACTCCCTGCCATTGAGTCTACAATCCCCGAGGCCCCCTGCTAGATGTTTTTGTAGGGAGTAACCGCCAATAGCGGGCGGTTTGTTAGCCCATATTATTAAGACCCGTGCTATTGGGCTGGCCACCATTAGACCACCTAGTACAATAGACTCGATGTACAAAGTATGGGTTACTCATCATACCATTATCCCAACTTAAAATAAGTCTGCTGTTATTGCATATAAAATGGAAATGGGGCGGGTTTACAAGCTCGACTCCAGTCTGGATTCACCCTTCGTGATGTTGTGTACGGCCCATTAACAAAATTTTTATCAGGATAAACTAATACTCATCATTATATCAGCCCACAGACATCCATTGCTGAACATAGGCCTCCTCTAATGATCCCCACACTGAGCGGCTATGAGCTGCCTGCATCCACTGATGGCCCGCAACCTTCACCAGGTCATCAGTCTACCTAGTCGGGACTCGACCAACGCTTTCCGGTTCATGGTTACCATTCCAGAATTTTAGGACACCAACGTCTATCGGTATTGTGAGCTATGTGTCCCGCCCATTGCCATTTCAGCTATGCAATCCTTCGAGCTACCTCGGCAACTCTAATTCTACTATAATAAACTACTACGTCTTTTCAAACTTACGTGTAAGCCTCAAACATGTGGTATAATACAACAGTAACTGCGTCGTTCAGAAGAGATTCACCGAAAATCACTATATACAGGACCTCATCGACGTGGATCTCTTCAAAGACAGCCAGGACGGCAACTGGATCCACGGCCGAGATCAGAGCACCGAACAACAACATGTCTAGGAGGGGAGTGGTACAGCCGAACATACCTGTCTGCCCACATGCCCACAGAGATGCACCTGAGTGAACAAAATTCATATTATTGTAGCACACAAGCGACCTACCTGATAGAATTGATCCCTTAAGTGACTACTACTCAGACCAATAGAGATAGCAGTCATTGTTATTATTGTTATTATAATTAATTCGGTTTATTTTTTACTACGTAACATATATTTATATAATTAATCAATATATTAATCAAATATATTTACCTATTGTCAAAGTATTAAACACGGTTCCAACAACTGCAAATAATAAAATTGTTCCAAGATGGTCGAAAAATAATCTGTTCGGCATGAAGTAGCCCGCGTCCAGAATTATGGGAGGTAACATGTACAGGAAAAAGGTATCGGGCGTGAGCGGTTGCACGTGAACACTGTGGGTGCTTAACAGCAAAGCTCCGATCAATACTCCCACAAAAATAAGTAGGCAGGACTCTGGAAACATCTTCGACAATTTTGGTGCCATATGAAAACCTGCAACAAAACATTCAGGTATTATCTTTGCCATTTTATCTATATACATTATTAAAAAATGAGTTAATGTCAAAATGTCAAATTAAATACAAGTTCATTGATTACTTGAAAATTAAAAAATCTGAGAAAAACATATAAAGTTATTCAAAATTATGCAAGTATAGCAAATTTCGTGTTATATTTACCGAATAAGCAATACTACTTTATGAAAACCTAGATGCCTATGTATTTAAGTTGAATTGTGAAATGTTTACAAATGCTGAATAATGTCTGAGACTAGATCAAAAAAATTACCTATAACTAAATCTTATACTAGTATTTATGATATTTTTGGAGCAGCTCCATTCCACAATGTACTATACAAAAATCCTAAAAAGAAGTATGATGAAAAATCTATATTCCAGACACCATGCGAAAACTCTACAACAAAATCAATAAAAGTTGTTAATACGAAGCTTGTAGATGAAACTCCATATATTACAAGTGAAAAACACAACGGACTGAACAGGCGTAGTAGCTTTGATATTATTATACCATCGAAAAGTACTATATTCTATGATCTAGATGATGTTGCAAAGAGACACTCGTTTAACTGTCTGACTGAGATTAGTTCAACTTCAAATTTCTTGAAAGTTATGAATCTACAACCGACACAATTTTGTCACAAATCTAATGCTATTGTTCAAGAATGTGCGACACAAATTCATCCAAAATTATTGCCGCGTGATAGCATAGAAGTAAACATGAAGAAAACTAAGAAAACGTTTCCATACAACGCGATATTGTCTTCAGAAATTTTCTTAAGAGACGATGAGATTAATAATGATTATCACAAAAGTCATTATTATACGGATTTGTCTAAAAGACCGCAAAAATTTTGGTCGTATGCAAAATATCGTACAGAATATACAAAAACTATACCAGAGGAAATGAGTCCAAAAAAGAGGGAAAAGGGTAAACGCACGGAGAATCCATGCCCGTGTCAACTGTTTTCGTATGCTTGTCCTTGCACTGATAAGAAATCATTGACGGAATTAGCAAAAAATAGCAAGTCCTTTACTCTTACTGATCAAATTACTAGTACAACTAATATTGTAGAGAACAAAAAAGATACGAAAAAAATCAAATCAAAAAAACATAAATGCAATTCTCTATCTGTAGATAAACCAACAAATACAAGTACTGTAGAGGTGGTCAACGTCGTAGTACCTAATAATGAATCTATTATACATCTAAATAATAATCATGATGTACCAGTTCTTACAGATACAAATAATTTGGACAAATGTAGTATTAGAAGTAAACCGAGATCTCGTAAAAAGTCTCGTAAAGTGTTGTGTCCAAACTGCAAAGAACGTGTTGATGTTGTATTTAGTGTAACTACTACAGATGAAGAAGAATATTTGAAAAAGAATCGCTCTTTAGTGTTTCACAATAAAGAGTTACCTTCGGTGACAACTTACGCTTACCGAGCCTTATCCAAAACTAAGGGGAAAAGTGTAGACGACGGGGACATGTGCACCCATGAACCACGCTGTGAAATGTTACCAATATGTCAGATTCTGCCAACTGATAATACTATATGTAATAACATAAATTCCAAATACGTGAAAAAACAACCTGCACAGAAATCTTCACCACGAATAATAAGAATTACTAAAGCGTGTAGACATCATCCTCCGTGTACTGTCGTACCTTCATGTCAGAGAGCCAACGTGCTTAAAAATAATTGTGAATACATCCCTCCATGCTTACATCGACCTCGATGTGTCAATTTACCACTATGTGTTCCACTATCTAAAAATCTTTATTACGAAGAAGGTACTAACAAACAGTTTAATGACGTACAAAGTACTGAATGTCCACATATTCCACAATGTAAATACGTACCCGTTTGCCAACACGATTCATTAGGAAATAGTGTCGAACATCAAATCAACATACCATCACGCATACAAAACACGTGCGGATTTTTGAACGATTTAAGCACTCCAACATTTCTGGTGCACCCAAAAGCAGCTTACGTGGATAGTACATTCTCTCCTTATCCGACAACACCACCTGTTTGCCATGTTTGGAAATCTACTAAGTCGTGTCAATTCGATTCATCAAATTACAAATGCGGTGTAACTAAGGAGGAATCGTGTAATGATGCAGTCGTTTTTATAAGAGACGTCGGCTGTCAGTTCAGGAATAAAAGCTGCACTTCTAAAGATTCTCCACTACAATCTAAAATTTCCAGCAACTCCTTCGAATTTGTTGATATTAAATCGGGTAATTACTATACAAACTATCACACTCTGAGATATGAAGATAAGTTTACTAATCCTCAAGATGTTTCATCTGTATCGACACGTTCGATTAGTTCAGACGAAGTTGATTCCCAGTGTCCTTCACAGGGGAGAGGACAAAAGGGCTACTTAGTAAGAAACCGGCCAACTGGTTTCGAACCTAAATCAGCTTACGTTACAGCATTTACGACTGTATCAGGAAAAGTTCATAAATCGGATATGCATAGTTTACACGATGGTCATACATTTCCTGTTAAATCACGTCGTAGTTTTTTGAAAAGTAAATACAGAAAGATGTTTTCTATGAAACGTAGAAGAAAATCTCGCGTCAATAGCCACGTCACCAGCTATCATTCCCAGAAAACAGCATATCCACAGGAGCATAATATTTTGTGAGTTTAACATTTTAGGTCCCATATATATTCTTATTTTATTATGTGATGTTAATAAACAATCATATGTCTAGACTATTTATTTGATCCTAATAAAACTAGCCAGATCTTTGTGAGGTGTTAAAAAAATATGTAAGTTTGTCATACAACTATGAATCATTAGCACAAAATTACTGTGTTTTATTCTGACTATGCTAATTAATCCTTAACGACCAAATTGTTACAAAATTTATCTTAAGTACTAGACTTAAACCAACCATGCTGGATTATTGTGCCCCAAAAATAATCCAGCATGGTTTAAGCCTAATATTTATTTTTGGCATGCGCAATAGATCACTATCAAAAATTTAGACTGTGAACCAAAAATATGCACAGAGAGAACGTTCAACAACGTATATGAATAGCATTACAACATCTTCAGGAGACGGCATGCTATAAATATGGACATAATGGTGCTAATTCTGCTCTAAAAAACAACTAAATTTAGACTCCCTACCTTTTTCTAATGCCAAACGCCAAAATGAGATAGCAAATATTTTTAGCGAGTATTTACCTAAATTTCTCGCAAAATATACAAAAAAAAATGTTGCCTACCTTACTAAAGGTGACATGCCCTCGGAACATACTGTAGTCGGCATGTTCCGAGGGCACGTTTAAATTTCTTAATTTTGATGTGTCTAAAAAAAGCTGATAGCATTACAATTGTACCTTACAATTGTAATTGTAGCGTTTTGGCGATTGGCATTAGAAAAATTAGGAGCGTCTAAATTTAGTTATGTTACAGCAAAATTACCACCAGTATTAAGATATTTCATAATATTAAAATGATCTGTAACTTAGTATTACCTGGCTGTTCCACTACACACATAAAATAATATTTTACACATATACAAGAAGGCATCGTTTTAAAATGAAAAGAATAAAAAATACCTGCAACTTAAATGTGCACGGAGAAATATACACCAGTCCCTCGATTTGCACGGTGCTCAAATTACACGATTTCGCTTTTACACGGTTTTTAGAAAACAACGTTTTTTTTCTTTTATTATAGTTTTGCATTATGCAATTTATCAGTGTCATATTGATGAACGTACTCTTTTAAAAGTTCGTTCAAAGTTACCAAACGCACGCTTTTCCAAAACTTTAATCGCAAATATTAAGGTGGTGGTATTGTGCTTGAAGAAGAAGAAACTTCAGTCATTTGTTCTGATTGAATTGCAGGTGGAAAAGGTTTATTTGTTAATTTTAAAAATTTTACAACATTTAAATGTCTACTTAATGCTTAATTTGCCGTATAAAGTTGTGGTACGGCAACGTTCGTTAAATTATTAGGGTGTGCGTGTAAAAGTTCTAGCGTAGTCCTTATGTAAACGAGGTCCACACAAAACAACGGACAACTTTAATTAGAATGTGTATTCGTACATACATACATACATACACTCACGCCGATATCTCAAAAGGGTAGGCAGAGACCATAGTACATACTACATACATACATACAGTCACACCTCTTTCCCATTGGGGTAGGCAGAGACCACTTCTTTCCATCTGCTACAATCGCTTAATGTAGGCTGTATGTGTAGCTCACATTTCGTCCCCACACATTTCGCATTTCGTGTATTCGTACAATATATTTAAGATTGCTATGTGGCGCCGGCATAATAATAGCGTCACTCAATATCTTCCCGTGGGTGCTGTGAGAACCAGCTAAGGGATGTACCAGGATAATGGGCGGCAGAGTTATCCTATTAATCGATCGAAATCTACAGCAATCTCCAAGACGCCTGCCAAACGTGAAGATTATGGCAAATCCCTCCTTTTTAAGGAGGAGGCCCATGCCCAGATGTGGACTTTAAAGAACTGATAATGATGATGATGATGTAATATTTAATCAAGATATTCAAACGTATGAAGATGCCGTCATCGTCGAGGAGGACCAATCTGGGAAATTTCCAGCTTATAAAATAAGAGACTTTACGGATATAGCTGTTGAAAAGCATCCTAAACTGGTTCCCAGGACCAGCCCGGGTCAACACTTTTGCACGCATCAGTATCCCATTTAGACCCAGGTCAGTGTTCTTGACACACACTCTATTGACAGCTCAGTCTCTTGCTCTATAACCCCTATCTGAGTCTTCAATGAAGTTCGAAAGTACCGGGGATCGAGGAATGGATAGATGTTGACGGAAAATGCATGTTTAGCACATATTTATCTATCCCTTAAGGACTGGTATAGAAAAGCATCGTAATTCTAGGTTTAAAGTACTCGTAGGTACAATAAAAACGTCTTGATATATTCGTTGTTAAACATATGTTTCGTCCCACTTTGATTACCTACTTTAAGAAAACAAAGTAAACCAATTTCAAAGACGATTAATTCTAAAAGTCTTGCCAGTTATAAATTACGGAATTAGGCACAGGAACTAAGCAATCTGATTCTATTATTCAATAAAAAAAAAGAAAATTATCTTAAACCAGAACCGAAAGAAGCTTAATTATTTGCACGTAACAATTTGATTTATACTAATTAAATTAAATGAAGATTATCTTTCCAAGGTTTTGAGGTTCAACTTTAAGGAATTAAAATAGCAGTATCTCCACTCAAAGACTACAACTCATTTTGTTGGCAGCCAAAATAGGAATTACCTCATAACATACTTTATCCTGTTATAATTATACATCAATTTTTGAAATGAGCACATTTTTCAGATAAACAAACTGCACGTTCAGCATTAAAGTCTAATTACGTCGTGACTTTAAATAATACTGCGGTCATGGCTCCGCTCCGCACATAAAACTCATTCAATTTCAAGGTTCAATGCGCCAATTCAGTAGCAATTGAATAGATTTTCCAGTAAATATTCAGACAGAGAGTTTTGTTAAGAGCTAGACTTTCAATTCAGACGACATCTTCAAAGTTTGTTCTGTTTGTGAAACTTTCTCTAGACACTGATATCTTAAGAAGCCGTGACTACTTTCTAGAAAACAAAGAAAATAGCTGATCTGATTATGAAAGAAATTATTTTTAAATGTAATTGAACTTTTAATCCGGCCCGTTACTCGTATTTTTAACCCCCGACACAAAAAGAAGGGTGCTATAAGTTTGAGGTGTGTGCTCAAAGCTCCCAAACGAATGGACCAATTTTGATGGTTTTTTTTGTTTGATTGCTGATGTGATCGAGTTCTTTGCTATAATTTATGAAGATCAGCCCAGGAGTTTGGAGACTCAGCTCATTTCCGACTTGACAAAAGGTTTTTACTAACTTTAACTTGTCTAATTGATAAAAATTTTGGTGTACTGGTACTTATCAGATATAGCAACCCTGAGCTGATGATGCAACATCAAGTAATCTGCGTAATACCCAACTCCTCAACAAGTTACAACAGATATAGCGTGTTTGGGCTCATAAAAATGGTCTCAATGAGTATGTGTTTGATAGATGATGATCGAGGATACTGAGAATGAGCCGATTTCGGCAAGCAAAATTTTCTATTGCAATTTTGTATTTCGGCCCGAAAAGTATTTATGTGAACGTGAAGACAGAGCGTTGTTCGCAGCGTATCAACTAATAAACAATTTAAAAGTCTGATATAAAAATTAAATTAAATATTTAAGAAACCCCCGACACAAAAATCTTCTAAAAAGTAAACATGTGAAACTAACTTTATTATAAGTACCCAGTATTTTGATCCAAGAGACATCACGTCGGGGGACCACTGAGTAAACAAAATAAAACCTTTATTAAATTTGAACTATGAATGCGGAATGTGTAAGCCTAGAAGAGAGAACGCCAAATAGAAGAGGTTTTTGAATTACACCGAGCAACAATAATAAAAATATTATTTAGCGCTCCCCTGTTGTGACGACTCTTGGATCAAAATACTGGGTACTTATAATAAAGTTAGAGGGCCAACAAACCCATATTATGTGTTTACTTTTTAGAATGTTTTTGTGTCGGGGTTTTAAATTTATAATTTAATTTTTTTATGTTATATTTAATTGCGGTAATTTGTTTAATTACTTTGTTGTTTTAACCAGTTATATCATTAAAGGATGATTGCTTATTTTATAACTAAGCACCGGGAAGCTTTCTTATCACGATGATTACTAATGTTTTCTGTTTTTCGGTGAATACTGTGAAGCCGTTCTAAACGTCTCTACTCGTATATGTTCTTTATTATTGTATGGACTATGAAGTCATATCGATAACGGTTACATATTGTTTTCATATACCTATTCACTAACAATCCGTGGCAATAAAAAATGTTTTTTTATATAATATTTTTCATTAATTCGTCGACAATGAATGATGCTTTTGGATTCTCTGACACTACAAACACTGAGCGTTACGTCACAATGTTACGCGACGTTTGATACCAGAGCCAAAAAGACGGGAGATAAATTTGAATACAATATGGTTTCAGCGAGATAGGATTACGTGCCATATTTCTCGTCAAGCCTTTTGACATCATCATCATGGCCTTTCTGAGAGACTAATTTCCCGGGCATCTCATATCACTGCGAGGAGACGTTGAGTGACCCCCTTTATGTTCAGATTTGTTGCCCTATTGATTATTTTCTATGGGATTAGTTGAAAATCAGGGTAATTGATAAAAAACCGTGAACACTTGAGCAACCTTCGGTGTCAATTACAAGAGAAATTCGAGCGATTCCTGAAGAAAAGTTATGAGGGTGCATAGAGAACTCTTGATGACATTATTTTTTGGTCTTGAATTAAACTTTACAATTTTTTTATGCATTATCAAATGGGATTATATACTGAATATGTGGAAAAAAAACAAAACTTGAAAATTACTGAAAAATGACTGTACGAGCTTTTTGAAAAAGTCACACCTCCTTACGTCACTCTGTAAAATTGTACCATTAGTAAAGAACAAACCTAATTGTTGTCTGATATGTTGGGAGATAAAAGATCGAAGTAGTCAAAGCTTTATCTCTTTACACCTAGGTTTTCCGAAGAGGCGACAGGAGGTAAGTTTACAAATGAATAAACAGCAACAACGACTTTGCGTGCATTTAAACAACCAGTTACCCCGATGATTAAGTGTCCTGCTGTCTTTTTAACCTTATTACAGATAATAGGCATATTAGTAGTACAGATAATAGGCATTTTAATAGGCATATTATGTTATGTTTATTATGTTTATGATTAAAATAGTGAGTTTATATTGGAAAAGTGAATTTTAATGAAATATAAAAGACAACGTTCATGATTACAGGATAGCACATTCATAGACCACTGACCACAGAGAGTAAATATTACAATATCAAGAAGTAAACGACTACGTTTTATAGAAACCTATCGGTTGAATGAAACACGAAATTACTATCAGTTCTGTGTCAAAACAACGCTCCAATCGAAGTGAATTTGCAACTCATCCGTGCTATCACGCAGTTTTATATCCCAGAATTTCTTAAATACCATAGCTTGGGAATTTTATACCTAATATTTGTGAATCGATTGTTAAGGGACCTGTTATGATTGAACTAATAATAATTGAATCAAAGAGTGTGACTTAATAGAAATGCCCATTGAATCACTTCTGTGTGTGTTTGTGTGTTTATGCGAACGTAGAGCATGCTCACGGCCCTATTATAAATTTCTGTCAAAAAGTTATATTTCAACAGATAATACCATAATACCTTACCAAGTATACACAACTTACCAATCTTTGCAATGCTAGCGAAAAAAATCCATAAGCCAATTAAAAACGGTGTTTCCACTCTATGGAACTCGAAGGCCGCTATAACGAAGGTTCTTTCTTTTTTCGGTTTCTGGGTAGAAGGCAGATTTGTGGTGGTATCTTGATGCTGACGTAGTTGCGTTCCGGGGGGCTCGCCCGGCAAGGGTGCAACAGGACCCATAGGCCCGAATCCAAGCCCTGGATACGTGGAGACACCATCAACAGTTATGGACGGACTTTGTTTTGTAGTCGTCTGGAACAATAGAACATTTTTGAGTCCAGATTACCTTAAATGCTATGAAAGAAAAGTATAAGATTTTTTAGAAAATAATGAAGCTGTGGTAAACTTGTTGTTGTTGCCAAATCATCTGATATTAAACTGAGAATCATAACCGATACTGAATTTAGAAATTTGTTAATTAAAAAAAAATTTAAGAAATATATAATGATTCTGCTAATTCTGGGAAAAGAAATTCTCGAACTTTCGTTTTAAATACTTCACAGGCTTACAGTTCCGGCCCTTGGTCAGTTCTAATCTCCTCTTCCAGTGGTTACTGGATATCGCTCTTGCTTTCTAGGTGGTGACGGCTATCACTTTTTTTTATGTTTGAGTCTAAGTATGTTCAAGGTCTTTTCTAGATCTTTCTGGCTTACTAGGCAACATTTCTAGGTAGACATTTTGTAGAGTTAATCGGCTGTCCCTAAGTTTAGTTTATAAGCTTTTCAGCTTAAAGCACTCGCTTTAAACCATCGGCTTAAAGCGGTTGCTTTAACCGGGAGAGCCAGTAACGTAGGTTGTAGCAGGGTTGCTGCTGATGCCCATTTTGTGAAATTGATAGCAGCTAATGTAATATTTATTAACATTGAAAGACCAGGAGAGGCAAATTGTGTTTTAAAAATAAAAGTTGTGCTACTAAAGGTCAGGCAATACTCTCCGGTAAATAGACTTTTAAGTATACGGGTAAGCGAACCCGGCCTCCCGAGCTACTACTGTCTCTTCCTATTCCTTCCGGATAGTAGTATCCTGTATCTTATAGTCCTTTTCACAAATTCCATTTTCCTTGCTCAATACGCCTTTCCTACCTCAACCTCTTTCCTTTCCTTCCTTTTCGTGGGAACGCATTAAGGAACTTTAACATTTTAGGACCTTAAAAATAGCGGCGTTGTGGTTCGCCACCCGACACGTCTCGTTTCCCGCGGGGGCGAAAAGTGAGCTACTAATAGCCACTTTGCTCGTAGCAAGTGGAAAGAAGTGGTCTCTGCCTACCCCAATTTTTCGGTAATATAAAGGTCAGTATACCCGCCTGTCACGCGGGAGACCGGAGTTCGATTCCCCACCGGAGAGTCAGGGAAAAAGGCGTGAGTGTATATATGTAGGTAAGTTGTGCTACTTTATCAGCAGCGAGGCGATTACGGCTTGGCTAATAAATAAAACCTGCAGAGCTAAATAATTGTTCCCTGGGTTCGCGAGAGCGCGGCGCGCCCCAGAAGTTCCGCCCCAAAGTTCATGTCCCTACATGGATGTCAGCATTGAACTTTAGCATTAATTAGTGCGGATGCTAACGCTGACGTAAAAAATATTGCTGCAGTTCCGCAATTGCTGATACTAATATACGCAACAGTTCATAGTGGTAGATCGTATCTACATGCATTGATGGCGTGTCGTTCACCATTTTTATGTTTATGTATTAGTTTATAGTTTTAGGATAAAAGTAAAAGAACTAAACATTTCTTTTCCAAGTGATATTCAAAAATCTAAAATCGTGCAAAATGGTTTTATACCGTTTATTTGTCGTTATTGTTACAATTTGCACTAATTACTTATAATTAGTAAAGTTCTATAAATAAATATAATACGCAAATCATAAAAAAAAAGTCAAAAGTTTTTAAAAACGCACACGCACACAACATACACCCATACATACACACACACACTCTTTCTCTCTCTCATACACACACACATACACATACACAGATACACACACACACACACACACACACACACACACATACACATATAAGTTTGAAATTTCACAACGTAATTAGTAATTTGAAAATATTTAATACAGCCCGGATAGCTCAGTCGGTAGAGCATTGGACTTTTAATCCAAGGGTCCAGGGTTCAAGTCCCTGTTCGGGCGTTCCTCTTTTTTGTAAAAATTTTACAATAACTAAAAATGTCGGCACTGATTGAAAAATACTACATTTTATTTATTCTAACAATCACTTACTATATTTCTTTACTAAATTTATTTGTATGATATGATATAAACATTTTATTCAATATTGAAGAAATAGATATAAAGATTTTATTAAATATCGAAGAAATAGCTTCAATTATACAGTAAAAAAAAAAACAGAAAATTCAAAACCGACTGGAACTTATGACATCATTGTTATGAGAACTAGAACTGGGTCGAGATACAGACGACGTGACCTTGAATACTAAAATTGACGTCAGCAAATATAAGTCACGATAAGATCGTCAATATAAATCCTCCGCAGCTATCTTAAATGCTTGTAGGCACATAAACTTACTACTTAATGGTAAGTACATAACGAATAAAATCAAATTAAAAACTAATTATTGTTATTTATAAGTTTCTTAACTAATTAACTTATAAGTTTATTAAAATTTAATTTTAGTCTATTTACTGTTTTATACCGCAGCCAAAAGTAATACCCACATTTTTAAGATGAAGAGTTTAGAAAAATTTAGGAACTTTTTTACATTCTTTTAATTAAACCATCAGTGTCCCCAGACTCTACAGATAAACTCGTATAATGAGATATTTTTTGGTAAATTAAGCTATGAGACATATACACATAATGTATTACACAATTATAATGTATACACACAATTATAATGTATACACATAATCCAAAAAAAACTCTATAAAATAGAACTAGTAATTTCAGAAAAAACACATGTACCGCAGCACCTCCCGATGGATGTGACTCAGGTTGTTCTCAATGTACATCTGCTGCATAATATTGTCCTCTTAATCCCCACATAACTTTTCCTCACTCAACCGTAGTAAATTTTTCACCAATTTCGACGACCACTTTCCGTATAAAGTTAATAATTGAACTAGTAGTTTCAGAAAAAGACATCTACTGCGGCGCCCCCTGGTGGATATGATGCAGGACGTACTCATGACCATCTGTTGTCTGACATTATCTTCCTAAACCCCACATAACGTTTTCTCACTGAACCTTAAAAATTTGTTTCACTCGTCGAAATCGACGACTACTTTCCGTGTTAATAATTGAACTAGTACTCGCAGAAAAAACGCATCTTATGCAGCGCACCCTAGCGGATATGATGCAGGATGTTCTTATAACCTTCTGCTGTCTAATATTGTCCTCCTAATCCCCCACATAACTTTTCCTCACTCAACCTTAGAAATTTGTTTCACCAATTTCGGCGACCACTTTCCGTGTTAATAATTGAACTCGTATTTTCAGAAAAACACATCTACTGCGGCGCCCCTTTTGTGGATATGGTGCAGGGCGTTCTCGTGACTATCTACTTTCTGACATCGTCCTCCTAGCCCCCACTTAACTTTTCCTCACTCAACCTTAGAAATTTGTCTCACCAATTTCGACGACTACTTCCCTGTTAATAATTTAATGGCCATATTATATAATCTATAATACTGATTACTGACCAGTAAACAAACATTTACGTCTTAATTAATCAAAGAGATGATACGGTTTCAAACGAAATATCAGTACCAACGATTTCAGTTTAGAGACGGGTCTAGTGCCCGTATTAAATCAAGTTGAGTGACTCTATTTAATTTATACACGTCCAATTAAATTTTAATGTGTGTGCCGACATTTTCGACCCGACAAGGATTACTTGACCCTTTTTTCAGTTAGATTTCACTTCTTGTTAGCGATGTCAATGTGAGGCAGTATTTTGAGGACCAATGATAAAATTAGCATATTTTATTAGTGTCACAAAAATTATTCCATCTTCATATTATATTATTAATATATGTAAATTAACATCAGAGGCGTATCAGCCGCACCGAAGATACGGGACCCCCGGGTACAGAGGCCCCGAAGTCGTATAAGCAAAAATTCGTAAAATGTTAATACAATCTCACTTTAACTTTTTGGTCGTACGCTAAGCTATCCGGGATAAAATAAAAACATATCTTACAGGATCGGGTACGGATTCTGTAATAAATGTCTGCGCAGTAATGACCATTTAAAAATTTAAGCAAGGAATATCTTGTAATTTATGTATATTTGTTCAATGCGAGCGTATGTTTTCTTTTTGAATTTTTTCCCTTCATTTGGGCTTCGCCGCGGTTAGGTAGAAAGATCCTCTAACACATTTTGATACGGGATCCGTCTCGGGCAAGCTACGCCACTGATTAACATGGTACGTAAATATATGTGGAGGTGTAATATAATATAATCTTCATCATCTTAAGTCCACATTTGTCTCCACTATAGAGGCACGGTACCCTTAATCAGCAGGGAGATTAGGCTGTAGTTTACCACGCTGGCCTAATGCTGGTACTTACCAATGCAAGGACAGCGTAAGATTTCACACACTCAATGATATGAAGTTTTCGTGAAGAAGTTTTCCTTCAGCTTAAGGAAGTTAAACACAACTTGACCAAATCAATAACTTGTTTCAAAAAGGTCAAGTTCATAGCACCCTTAATCAATGAAAGTCTATAAAAAGATGTATGAATGTGGACGAAGCGAGAGAAGTGTGTCATGATCGTAATAGGAGTGTGGTAAACTGTGGGCTCTGTCTACCCTATGGGATACCGACGTGAGTATATGTATGTGTAAAAATGTCCACAGTGGAAAGTTATTTTTTGTCTTGCAGTACCTTTATATTGTCAAACAACGTCAATCTTAACGTATAAAATTTGTATGAAAAACTACAAATCGAATACTATTCGCCACGTACTATAACCCAGACACACCTCTCTCCCCTCATCCACATTCAACATTTTTATACACTTTCGTCAATTAAGGGTGCTACGAACTTGACCTTTTTGAAAATTTGGTCAAGTCCCTTCCGACTCTTCCACTTATGTTTTCCCGGTATATTTGTGTCGTCAGTCTAATCTCAATCATCCTTCTAGACATCTAAACGATTAGAGCATTCGTTTCTCGGTCCTTGTCACCACATCATTCTTAACTTACAACATGATATTCCTCAACCGATTAATCAGGGTCACACAGATACTCCGTAGGGAACGCATTTCCACCGCATTCACACGACTTTCGTTGTCGTCAGAATTAATGCTGACATAGAATAGATTACACTTTTTGGCAAACCAATGTAAAAAAAATCGCAAAATAATAAACATGAAATAAAAAGTGTATATTGGCCGGACTTATCGCAATATCCGATCTTTTCTAGATAACCTTCTAGATAACATAATAACTTTGTAATTTATTTTACACAGTACGTCCGCCGTGCTGAAAAACCACCAAATAAAGCAATTCCTATTCATTTCACAATTTTACTCAGTTCAGAAAAGTTACAGCTAGCAAACATCTACAAGTTTCAATTAAAAATTTACTGTCCAAGTTTCTGTACAATGTTCCCTTTGGGACCATATCGCTATTTTATTTTTCATCTATAGGTTGCTGTTAAATAAAGAAGCTTAAACTTAATGGATATTTTTACTTCATAGATATACATTTATTTTACGGAAAATGTTTAAATATCACCTGGTATCACCAACGATTTTATTGAGGTTTTGTGTTCCTAGTCATCAGTAACAAAATTGTACTAATCGAAATGTTAAAATAATCGTAATATTCATATTTTTCTATGAAATGATACTGCAGACAATTTTCACACACAACAATTTAATTTTGTGAATAATTTTTACAAGTTTTAATCACGCTGGCTGTCACAATTAAAAATGTATAATCGTAATATTCATATTTTTCTATGAAATGATACTGCAGACAATTTTCACACACAACAATTTAATTTTGTGAATAATTTTTACAAGTTTTAATCACGCTGGCTGTCACAATAAAAAATGTATATTCAAATACGCGAGACGTACTACTATTTGACGTTGACGGTGACGTTGAGTTTGATAGTGACTCGAGCTTGTATTTATCTTTGCATATTGTATTACAACAAACCTTGACCTTGACCTTGGGACCCTCAAGAAACGAGCTTACACTTGAAGAAAAGTCGGCACCGCACCCGCGACCCCTCTGGTGTTGCGAGTGTTTATGGTCAGCGGTGATCACTTACCATCGGGTGACCCGCTCGCTCGTTTGCCCTATTACATAAAATAATAACTGTTGGCTTCACTCCTGTATTTTGTTTTATAATCTGAGCTTGGCCCAACACTCATCAA